>PVJA010003115.1:0-98560 GCA_004027025.1 Myocastor coypus
CTCCCTGTCCCTGTCCCTCTCCCTCTCCCTCTCCTTTTCTTTCTCCTTCTCCTTCTTCTTTTGGTCTCACTATGTAGTTAAGGCTGCCCTTGAGCTCACTTTTGTAGCCCAGGCTGGTCTCAAATTCACACTGACCTCCTGCCTCAGCCTCCCAAGCCTTCAGTCTTCTACTCTTCTTTTGAGGCTGTTGGGACAGGCAGGACTGTGCAATCTGCTGTACGCTGGCCAAGGAGGCCCACAGCCTCCCCAGCACACCGGCAGGCAGCTGCACAGCCAGCGTGAAGCAGCTTGCATGGAGAAAGGAAGATTCCTCCCTTCATCTTTTCAAAATCTCCAATGAAAATCCGGTAAAATTCTTTTACAAAGGAAGAGAACAGCTCTGCATGTACCATTCTGTGCCTCTTATAGAGGTTTTGCTTTATTCATTTTTGTACCTTTCGACTCACTCCTTATGATGAGGATATCCTTCCCCTTCCCACTCTGCTCCAAGGACATAAAATTATTGGCAGCATTGTACTAAAAGAAAATTAGCACCACGAGTAGCAGAGCGGTAGAGACAGATCACATTCCAGACTGCATCCTCTGAACACACAGGGTGCTTTTCGATTATCTGTATATTTATTTACTTATTTACTTAACTGTTTAATTTTTGTGGTACTGGAGTTCAAACTCTGGACCTTGCACTTGTGAAGCAGGTGCTTATGTGGCTGAGCAATCCCTCCAGCCCTCACAGAGGGTGCCTTTTATTTTTTATTTATTTATATTTTTTTACTGTTCAAATTCTTAGCTCCCTCCTTTTACTTTTTATTTATTTTTTATCTTAAACAGTAAAGAGGGTACCTTTTAAAGAGCCTACTAAATGTGAGATTTTTGCCACCATAGGGATACAGGCAGCCTGGGAACCACAGTTACCCAGCCGAGTTCCCCATGAGGAAGGGCCGGTTCCCTGCAGAGAACCCCAGAACATGCAGGGTGTCTGCTGGCACTTGGGAAGAGCCGACTGAGGGTGCAACTTCAGAAACAATCACTCCCTTTCACCCTGATGATCAGTAAGGTGACCTGCAGGAAATCAAAAAGAGTCCTACTTGCCCATGGCTTAAAGTATTCCCCATGAAGAAGTAGACAGGGGAACGTGTTGTCAGCTGTAAAGTGTGATGCTAGTGGAAGCTCTTAGGATTATTGTGGTTCTGCCACCCCCCCAAAGTGCCAGGAAAGACAACTGCGAATATTCCTTCACCCTGTGCTGGAAATGATGGGTCCACACTGAGTGCCATGCCGATGAAGGAGATCCAGAAAGAGAAAACCTTAGGGCCAGGGGCTGGGAAACAACTCCGGGGATGCAAAAGGGGGTGAGTGAAAGCCACGAACGGCCAGGAAGAGAGCACAAAAATGGGCATAAGGAGCAATGAGCTTGGAGAGAGGAGAATGCACCTTCTGGGAGCTGTTCTTAGGAAAGAACACGGGCCACCTGAGGGGCTGGGGCAGGATTCCGCTTGTAGCGAACTGTACGAAGAAGACTGAGGGGAGCTAAATGGATAAAGAAAGAGTAGTGTCCGTGCACAGTGGAGCACCACTCCGCTGTACAAAAGGATGCGTCTGAGCTCGAGACCGTAATGCTAAGCGAAACAAACCAAACACAGAAGGCTAACTATGAGTAGTTTCCCTTGCATGAGAAACTTCCAATATGAAAAACTGAAAAAGCAAAACAAAGGGTAGATAATGGGAAGCCCGGAAGAAGACTGTGGCGGTGGCAGTGGAATCTTGGGATAAAGGGAGAAGACGGGAAATAAAGGTAAAGAAGATGCAATATACCAATTAAAGAAGATGCAAATATACCAGGTAAAGAAGATGCAAAGTACCAATTTCCTGCAGTGAAAGTCATGATTAAGTGTTGCACACAGGCCAACCCAGAAGAAACTGAAACAAACTCAAGTTTTTCTTTCAAGAATTTAGCTACAGGTTAAAGAAAGGAAAATTAAATAAGCTAAAAAAAAAAAAAAAAAAAAAAAAAAAAAAAAAAAAAAAAAAAAAAAAAAAAAAAAAAAAAAAAAAAAAAAAAAAAAAAAAAAAAAAAAAAAAAAAAGTAATACTCCAAGGAATTAAGAACTTCAGGAACAGATAAGAATGAGAGGAAATATAATAATTATCCTTTGCATGATGGTATGGCTTTGGAAATATCTGACTAATTTGGAAATATGTGACTATCCAAGTAATGAATATTGCCTTCTTTAAAGAGAAGAAAAACACAAGCTCTAAATCATCACATCCATTAACAGAAGGAAAAGAGATGATATCCAAAATGAAAGCATAAAAAAACACCAGGATACAGATTATTTAGAAGTATGTGAGTGTGCAAATATTTGATGCAATAGCTGGAAGAGTTGCAAGTGGCCTTCAAGAATGGTGAGAAGAAAGAGACCCACTACCTTCCATTTTAACTCGTCAGCTAGTAATTGATACTTTTAAGGCATGTGCGTGTGCTCACTAGTACTATGGTTTAGTTGAAACTATAAAACAGATATTGTAATTTCCTGACATGTTGAAAACATGTGCAGGGGCCGGTGAGGTGGCTCAGCGGTCTAAAGTGCCTGCATAGGCAAGCTTAGGCAACTGCAGGGACCACGGTTTGATCCTCAGCACCACATGCTGCACCAGCCCCACCTCCAGGCTGAGTCTGCCATAATTAATTAATCAATAAACAAATAAAACAATAAAATAAAATTCTACATGATCTGTAAAACAAGAAAAAATAAAAAATAAAATGTAAGCAACGGGAGTGAAAAATCAGCATACACACAATAGCCAACAGAAGACACCTGAATAGAAAGTCCTCAAGGGTCAAAATTCAGAGTTTTGATACCTTCCTTGGTTTGAAAAATGATTTATGTACATAAATGTACATGATTGCAAATTCTTACCACCGAAGCCCACCACCTCAAATATTTCAGTTCAAATACTATACATAGGATGGACATAGCCCTTTCAAACACACCGCGTTAGTTTCCTACCGTCTTGTTGGTGCCTGTCAGAGGCAGTGCACCCCACACTCGCGGGCGGGCCAGCTGAAGCTGACTGAAGGAGACCTGTGCTGCTCTGTTATTTCAGTTTCATCAGTTTTTACATTGATATGATTCACCAATTTTATTCTGATTTCACCGATTTTATATGCACTCATGCATACGCATGGGTGTTTCATCACATAGAGTGGTGTAATTACTACCATGGTCAAGATTTTAAAAAGTCTTACAGCTCCAAAAACTCCTAACAGTGGTCATTTGTAAGCACATTGTCTTCTCTGATTCTTAATATGAACCCACCATTCATCTTCACGTTATTATATCTTTCATCTCAAAGGTGTTATTTTTGAGGTTTTTTAGCATTACATATATATTTTCCATACATAATGATCACATTCATCATAGGGAGCTTGTACTGTCTGTAATATGTCTTTTTTTGTTTTTGTTTTTGTTTATTCACTCATTTTTTATGGCTGGCTCAGCCCTCCCCGAGGGCAGGGCTGGTGCAGCATGTGGTGCCGGGGATCGAACCGCGGTCCCTGAAGCCACCCAAGCTTCCCCAAGCAGGCGCTTTAGACCACTGAGCCATCCTGCTGGGCCTTGTAATATGTCTTAATTTTGCTTTTTTCCTGCTTCCCTCTGCACCCTTTTTCTGAATCTTCATCTTGTTCATGTGGTTCTGGATTCTACATTTCTCTTCTTTCAGAGCTTGCATCTCTACCTCCAAGACTTACAAGTTGCTTTTTTTTGAAGAGTATTTGTTGAACAAAAGAACTATATTGCCCTCTTAGTGCCCGGTTGTAAAGCTTCATTACTGTCTGTCCCCTGTAGATTATTGATGTCTTGTGTTCCCCTACATCACAAACCAAACCCGAAGGCCGAGCCTGTGGTTCCGGGTCTGCCTTCCTGACGGCCAGTAGCTCATGGAGACAGAAGTTCAGTTCGGCTCTAGCATCACGATGTCGCAGAGAGGCCAAGGACAGAGTCATTGGAGAAGAAAGTTTGAGTTTCAAGAGGTAGCTTCTCAATGCCCTGTGCAGGGTTCATATTTTCATTCTACAATGCTCATCAACAGAAACTCCTGAGTCCTCATTCATCATCTAACCTACACTTACTATCAGGCCATGTGAGCAGTTGTATCATTGCTTAACTAATTCATTCAACAAATTTCCTACTTGAAGTAGAAGTCCTAATGTGTGACTTACTAGTTACCTGATGTAGCCAAAGTATTTAACCTCCCTGAGCAGCCCTTGATTGGTTAAGAGATGAACTGTACTTCAGGGATTTATTACAAGCCTTAAATGAGTCCTGCACAGCACTGAGAGCACCAGAGGATGCGTGCGGAAAGATCAGTACTTCTGTTCCTGCACACTACACGGTGAGGGTTGGATCGTGTACTCAAAAGGCGGCTTGAAGTCCTGAATGTTCATTCCTAACACACCACACCTTCAAGCAGGACCCGTACACATGTAGGCTGGAATGGTTGCATTAGAGCAGGTGTCAGGCCCTCGGGACTGATGTTCTCATAAGAACGGCAGAGGAAAGGCTACACGTGACTGCTGAAGACACCTGGAGAGTGTAAGTGGGAAGGGCAGAAAGTGCCATCTCCCAGGGGCGTCAGGGGAGCCCTGCTGCGGACCCCTTCTCTTCCACGCTTCCCAGCCTCCAGCACCAGGAGAGAATGCGCTCTTGCTGGGTCAAGCCCCTCACAGGTGCAGATACCCCTGAACTACCTGGCTCAGCTGCACAAAGGTAGGGCTGACCTGGGCATTCAGCCCACCTGGCACCTCCGATCCTGCATTCTGCAATTCATGCTGGGCCGTGGAAGCTCTCTCCAGGTGCTGAGAGGTTGTGGCGAGATGCCCACAGCAGCCAGCTCGGTGACCCTGACGGTGGAGGGGAAACCACTGGCGCTCCACCTCGGGCTATGCTGCTCAGCCGCCCACCTCAGAGGACAGCTGTAGTTAATGAGTTCTCTCCTAGAATACTTTCCATTTGCCCTGGGCATGATGACAGACGCCTGTAATCCCAGCGCTGGGGAGGCTGAACGCAAGAAAATCCCTGTGACCTCGAGCTGCGGAGATCCTGTGCCAAATACATGATAGAGAAATAAATAAACAAATGGGCTGGGGTTGTAGCTCAGAGGGAAGTTTCTGAGACTGAAAAAAGTTAAATATGAGAGAATACTTTCAATTTATGACTGGTTTATGGAACTTGGCCCTATCGTGAGTTACAGGGCATCTGTGCTGTACTACAGCAGTCCTAGGCAGTTAGTACCCTGAGTAGCTACTGTGCCTCAGGAGTTCGTCCAGTTTTTGAAGAACAAAAGCTAAGGAGCGTGGATCTTTTCCTAAGGATAGTGGGAAGCTGCGGGGGGGATCGGCAAGGTCAAATCTTCCTGTGTATAGACACAGAACGAACATTGGGTAAGAAAAATGAGGGGAGGAGCAGCAGGGAGTAGGTGGCTGTCGTGGCTCAAGGAGACAAGAGGTCAGGGGCCGCAGGCAGGCTTGCTCTCTCTCTCTCTCTCTCTCTCTCTCTCTCTCTCTCTCTCTCTCTCTCTCTTTCTCCCTCCCTCTAGAGAGAAGGAGGCATTGCGAAGATGTCCTGAGGACAGAATCCACAGGCTTTTGTGACAGAATGGCAGATAGGTAGGAATGGGGAGGTTTCTGGACTTTAAGTGATGGAAGGAACCCGTGTGAAGATGGAGCATGAAGGAAGAGCCCGGGGTCTAGGGAAAGATGGTAGGTGATGCGAGACTTGTTGGGGTTTAGATACTGAAAGACATATGAGAGAAGCTCCGTAGGTGCTTGGATAAGCTTGGCACAGGGGTCAAACAGCTGAGCAGGAAGTATAAATTTGGAAATCAGCGTACTAATGGCAAGTGCGGTACAGTACATTGTAAAGCTGTAAAGTGAGGGAGTGAGTCTGATCCTGAGAACCAGTTTAAGTCATGACAGAAGCCTTTTTGTGCATATCGATCTGCGTTTTTCTGGAGTAGATTCATGGTTTTCTTCAGATTCTCAAAGGCACTAAGGACTCAAAATAGAAGCTGAGAACCGCCCTAGGCAGTAAGAACAAACAGGGGCCTGAGCACAAACACCAAAGCCTGTACATTCCAAGACAATCTTTAAAGGGGTGCCTTGAAGGACTGACCAAACAGGGAAGAAAAGTCTAGACTCTTAAGTCCAGGGGTGGCTAGTTTTGAGCTATGGACACTGATCCTGGTGTCAAAGTGTGTAGCGCTCAAGATTCAAGGAAGTGACTGTGATCTTAGCAAGAGCAACTTGAGGAGAACTGATTCAGCAGAGTAAGCGCCCGCTTCGGAAGTGCAGGGACCAAGCAGGGTTTGATCCTCAGTCCCGCATGCCACTCCGGCCCCTGCCAGGGCATGCTGAGCCAGTGATTAAGTGCAGATGTTGGGGTGCATATCTGCAATTCCAATGCTGGGGAGGCTGAAAACAGGAGGATCACTATGGATTTGAGCCGGGCAGTGAGACCCTGTACCAAATGCATGAAAAAAAAAAGAAAAAAAAAAAAAAAGTGAGGTGGTTATAGCACACATCTTCACATTGCTGGGTAAATGAAGGATGAAATAGGAGGCCTGGAAATTTTAATAAAATAAGAAATGTCTGCTGTTCGATTCTAAGATTAGTAAGCAGTATTTATTCTGCATTTTAAAGAATGGATAAAACAACTCTTTTTCCTATACCTGCTCTTGCTTCAGTTTTCTCGGAAACTCTGTTTATTTGCCTCGTTATTTTCTTCTATCTCTTCTCTAAAAGAAAAGTCAAAGGAAAACATCAACAATGAAAATTGTTAAGCCTACAGAGAAACAAAGTAGTAGGATTCATGTTGGGTCCCCAAATACAAACTGGTGTCTTTTTAAATAATATATGTATAAAAATACTTACTTAGCTTTATCATATAACATACTTTACAGTTAACGTATTAACAAGAATGTTTTCTTAGACTTTGAAACATTGATGAGTGTGACTGGTAGGGCATTAGAATTTTTGAAGGCAAACATAGAGTCTGGTGTAGATGAAGAGGAATGTGCATTTTTAAAAAGGAGAGAACAATGAATTAGTATGAGCACAACCACTGACCGAAGACTCCATAACTTCAAAGCTTGCTATCTAACACTACATGAACGATTGGAATGTATACCCCTGGAGAGAGAATGAGGATAATTCTCTTTAGTTTCAGTAGTTGCACTTTTTATGGTTTACCGGCTCCTCAGGGAGTACAAGAGGACCCAATCAGGAGGGGGTCTGCTGCAGTAACAACGCTTAGCCAACGGATCACCAACAAGATGCCACGCGTGCGTGTGTGCCAGTGGGAAAATGCACACAAATAGAGGTCTGTGTAAGTGTCCAACTCTCTGCATTTATGATGAAAGAGACAGTGTGAATTTTTAAAGTTATTCTGATAAAATCATAATTATCATGCACAGAGATATGAAACCTTATTTCTGTTTTCTTAAAGCTTCTAATGTGGCTAGATTCACTTGGTTCACATTAAAGCACAAAACTAGATAACGTGCAACCCCCAACTTCTTGTGGAATTTTAGCACAAAGAACAGCAGCTTTGGCGCAGCCGTGTGGGCTCACCAAGGGGCACATCCTTGCAATATCTAGGACACTTTGTTAATAATGGACAAGGAGTGAAGATGATTATTCATATATTTATTATGTCATCACAGTATACCCATCTGGTCCCAGGCACTGATATTACTCTTCTAATAATAGTAAAAAAAAATTTTTAAAGTTATGAAGTGTAATTTTTCTATGGAAAGCCACACAAATATTTACCTGCTTACTGAAATTCCAAGTAACATTTTCCATCTGTGACATCCTCCAGAAAATCTCACAAGAGTAAGTCAGCTTGCAGAATTTCTCACTGTCATTCATGAATGGCATACTGTGATGCTGATAATATTTCTAGCAACTGTGTGAACAGTTTTCCTACAGAGATCCTTAAATCCGAACCTGGGAGTGAAGAGAACTTGTCTTTTCTCCTCTCCTGACCACGTAAGTACATCAAAATGAAGCTGGCATGATGACTTTTACACTCTTAAGTGTGTTTAGAAAAGAATTGCCTTAAAGGAATCGCTTTCTGCCTGCACCTCCACGTTCCCAACAAAATGACGATGATCCCTTTCGATTCTTCCTACCCATGAGAGAGAAATCGAGCAATCATATTGAGCACTAATTAGCAAATGATTTGGATGTACTGTTTTATTTGTCCTCATTTTGTCCTTCCCTAATTATGGCTCCAGTCCAGGTGCCACCAAAATCTAGACTTTAAGTCTGTCTGCCTCCTTGAGAGCTCTACTAGAAATTTAATAGGAATCTTCAAACTTAACATCAAAAAGAAAGCGATGGTCCCTGCCCCTGTTAGTCAACTTGACTTTCTGTGGCTTCCATGAAGGCCTCAGATCAATCAGCTCATAAGGAGAAAAGGTTGATTTTGGCTCACTGTCCATTGCCTGAGCTGCTTAGAGTCTGTAGCACTGGGTTTTGGTGGAGGTGTGCAGTGAGCAGAGTCCTTCGCCTTGCAGCTGTGATGCCAGAGAGAGAGAGAAAGAGAGAGAGAGAGAGACAGAGAGACAGAGACACAGAAAGAGAAAGAGTGTGAGAGACAGAGACAGAGAGAGACAAAGAGAGAGAGACAGAGCAAGGAGAGAGACAGAGACAGAGACAGAGAGACAGAAAGAAAGAGAGAGACAGAGAGACACAGAGCATGGAGAGAGACAGAGAGACAGACAGAGAGAGACAGAGAGAAAGAGAGACAGAGCAAGTAGAGAGACAGAGACAGAGAAAGACAGAGAGAAAGAGAGAGAGACAGAGAGAAGAGAGACACAGAGCATGGAGAGAGACAGAGACAGAGAGACAGACAGAGAGAGAGATTGGGGTCCCCTTCAAGGGCATGCCCCAGTGACCACAAAGCCTGTCACTAGGACCCCCCCCCCCCAAAAAAAAAAATAAAAGACTGCCCGTCCTGTAATAGTACTAAAGCTGAGAACCAAGTCTTTAGCACATGGGTCTTTGGAAGATGCTGCAGCTGATAACTTCAGCCCTGCGCACTGCGCCAACTTCCTCTCCCTAATCATTGCCCTTGGGGCACGCGGCACCATCACCCCCCAGCAGCCTGGGGTGGGGTGTCCACCGAATGTCAGGATCCCATTATCTTCTGCCAATGCAGCAGCAAACCTGTCCCGAATCTGTGTGCTCCTGCGGGGCCCGCGGGCACCACTTCACTCCTAGGTGCCATCGTCTGTCCCTAGGGGATGGCCAAGACCGTGCTCCCACTTTGCCACTCCGCACTCCAGTCTCCACTCACCAAATCATCTTTCTTAAAGTGTAGTTCAGAGCACCCGCTGAATCCCCGATCTCACGTCACCTGACGTTTCCGCTCGCTCGCTGGTGGGGTTCCAGCTAGAGGGCACTCCAGGCATGCGACCTACAGCTGGCAGTCTCTATCCTCTCTGAAGCCTCAGGGCTCATGCTGGGCTGCCTTCTTGTGCAGTTGGGTCACTTGGGAGTCACCCATCATCTACCGTACCTCGTCAGATGTCCCCAGGCACACCTCGTCTCATTCCTAACCTGAGCACTCACTGCGCTGTTTTCTCTCTGCAACTCGTATCATAGGCTCCTTGCCAGCTGCCCAACTCTGGCTCCGTGGGAATAAGCATTTGGCCTTCTCCATTAACTACGGCACCCACAGCTGCTAAAAGAGCGCTGGCCCATATAGCAGAGCCATTAATACTGGGGAATGAGTACTGGGGCAAAGCCCCAGAGGTTTAAGTAAGTATATTGAGAAACTTCATAATTAATAACATTGTACTGAGGATAATATTAGGGTGAATATTGTGTAATAATAGACTATTAATGTTTCAATTATAAAAGAGCTAATAAACCCAGTTGATTGCATTTTAGAGGTCAAAATCTATTGTCCTAGTCCTGGGATGTGGGTCTTTGAAGTACTGTGATGTACAAAATCAAATAAGGTCATTGTTGAGATGAACTCTTCAAATTCAAATTAAGAAAGGATTAAGGATATAGCTCAATCCTGACCCGGTTCCTGGGTTTGATCCCTAGCACCAAACAAAGTCATTTTGGGCTGGCGGTATAGCTCAGCACCACAGAACAAACATCCTGGGATTGGGTAAAATCTTGGGAATAGCAAGTGTGGAGAGAGTGCGAGACGTTGCCAAGGTTCCAAATGGTGAATGACAACCACCCAGTGGGAAACTCAGTAAGGAAGAACAGGCTGTAAAGGACTCTTGGGCTGGGCTGGCCTGAGTGTAATTCAGTTGTGAGGACAGTTTGGGGCAGAGAGTTAAAGTTATTCATGTGAAATAACACCTTGGACATACAGGAAGCATGAGTAGGGGTTCTCTTTCTGACACACTTCCTACTTTTGCAGTGTGAGAGGTGACTTCCACAGAGACAGAGAAGGTGGCACTCGTGGGCAGTGTGGGTGGCAGCAACCTACGAGGGACGCATCCACACAGTCTGAACACTTTGCCAAAGGACAGGTGAGACCATGCTAGAATCCAAAGAAGACATTAGATGTAGAAGGTGACCTGGACTCTCACGAGTTGGTAACCAACTCAGGGTTCGAGACACAAGCAACATGGCAAAGGTGAGCCCCGGTTGCTTTCCCTCTTAGCCCGCAGTCGGCAGCCAATGTGCGAATTTGAAATGGAAACTCATTTCGCTCTCACACAACATAATTATGAGGTAAATTTTCTGGAAAAACAATACATGTAATAGATTCTAAAGTCAAGTGGAAGTTATTTTTAAATCATTTGCCAGTTGAGGTTATTCAAAATAGCTACATGTTGATTTTATAGTTACATCATCACATATTCGAAATGAATAAAAGAGCAAATGAATTTATAGAAAGTGAAACATTATGTTGGAGTGGTAATTGGCGGCAATGGGAAAGGGGCTAGTGCAATCTATATGCTTTTATCGGTAGTATAACTCCATCGCTTCAGATTTATGAATATTTTGCAAATGTATATATCAAATAAGTTTCAGGCTGGAAAGCATCTTGCAGATTACCAAGTCTAATCCTTCATCATTGCGGGTGTAACTGTTTCTTTTGTCGTTACTTTTGAGTACAGTGTTGCTAAACAGTCCCCGCCCTATAGGCCCTGAGTTTTGCCCGAGCTCCCATCCTGATTTAGGATGGAACTGGTATCCCCTTATCCTTGACTCAGAGACTCCTCACGCAAGTACATCTCCATTTCTACCGTGACATAATTCAAACCAGTTCTGTCACAACTATTTGAGTAGGTTGTCTGTCAATCAGGCGATTTGTAATTATCAGTATCAATTTTACTTTTAGTATCATTATGTTGTAGAAGCACTGTGGGGAAAAAGCAAAAAAAAAAAAAAAAAAAAAAATAGTTTGGACCATTTTCCCCTAAACTCTGTTTACAATAAGTTGACAAAATTCTTAAGATTTAGAAGGAGTTCTAGATCTATGTTTGTTCTCTCACTCACCGTAGAGCACAACGTGTGTATCTAAAAAGTCACACTGCCAGCTCAACATCCCCGAATTTAAGAAATTATATTCTACACAGGACGTAGAGTGGGTCGTTTTTCTCACAGATGCTTTTCAGCTAAGCGTGTCTTCATTTCCTGCAGGAACTCTACGAGAAGCGACTGTTGACCCCTGATTTCCCTGTGGCAGATGACCAGATAAAACCAGCGCTAACCACGCTCAGAAAATGCCAAACGCAGAGAAAACGACAAAGGTGCCAGGTGATTTCATATCGAGTAAAGATAAAGGTTAACAGAAATGATCTTTTCTTCTTCATTTGCAGCACAAGTTAAACGCGCTTTTTGCCTCTGTGAAATATAAAATTAGGCTTTAAAACCAACAGAACAGCTGGTGGGCCGATTCTGCAAGGCCGCGGTGCTCCACCCAGCAGCTTTGATGTAAAGGCCAGAATTTGGGGAGGATTAAATCACGATAAGTTAATAAGTTTCTTCAAATAAGAAAAGTAATCAAACCTGAGAATGTGTCAAGTCAAGACTCACAAAAAAGCTCCTGAGAGCTGAGTCGTCCATTCTGGGTCACGTGATCCTGCTCTGGCGTCCCATGGGGGAGCTCAACGCACAGGGTGGTGGCGCCCGCGGGCAGCACCCCGCCAGGACTTTAGCACGCGCATTTCCCTCTTTTCATTGATGAGCATATCTACAGAACACTCCCAGAATCAAATACTGGAAATGTACTACTAACGTGTTTTTTGAAGCTGTCATATTGTTATTTCTTATTAAATGCAATTAAAAAAAAAGAATTTAAAAAGCAACACAAGTGCAACTCAGAGAATCACAAAAAGATTTCAAGAACACCACCAATATGACTAGATAAATATCTAAATGCCACTCCTGAGCAGATTCTGTTTTATCAGTACTTTAAAATCTTACCATGTATTCTACTTTTACTTTTATTATTGTGAAATAATATTTTAAATGTGGTATAAGAATGTGTCACTTTTTCATGGATATTTTACTTTTCCTCCCACTACCAATTTAAAATATTCTGGAACATTCGTTAAACGACTGCTTCCAATTCATGATATGGGTGTACTATAATTTTTAAGTTGGTTTCCAACAATTAAATGTCTAGACTGTTTTATTTTTTCATAAAGTCAGCATATTCATATTCATTCTTTGGTATCCTAATTTTATTTCAAAGAAAAAAAAAACAAGTAAAGAAAGAATAATTAAGGAAGGCCCATCTACCCAATTTTATGAATAAATATGCTCATTACGGTAAAGAGCTATGGTGCTTATAGGAAGTGTCATTTGACAGCCTGGCACAGCTTGCTGTAATATCGAGTTAACCATTCAATGTGTTCTTGCCTGCTTTAAGAAACTGGTGTATGTTCTTTGAGAATCAGAGTTATGACTCCAGCATGTAATCATAATGTTGGACAAATCAGCACATTTCATTTTATGAAAGTTATTCTCCATGATATCTGTAAAGTATGTCCCAGAATCTTCTTTAGCAGTTTATTAAATATCAGAAGCCCTGAAATTGAGCTTTGAAATAAAGTGGAAGTGACAAAGAGTTATATATCCATATGATCTCCTAATAAAAAGCGAACTGATAGAAATCATATTTTCATGCCTTTCTTATACATCAGACCTTATATTTAAATATGACATTACACTGTTTAGCAAAAAGGTGTGAATTATCAGGAATCATGTGGAAAATTTTCATGGGAAAAGGAATAGAAAGTTCTCCACGAAGAGAGCTTCAGACAGTGGTGGATGTACTGCGACAGGGCTTCCAGCCTGAGCCTCGGAAGTCAGGGCAGGGCTGGGGCGGCCAACGTGGGGAGCCCAGTTGCAACCAGGACCTGAGTCCTGGCACTGACTCACAAGCAAGCTGTTAATGAGTTTGCGCTATGTCAAACTGTGTCCTATGGTTCTAATTTCTGTCCCTGAAAAGCACGATTTCTCATTTACTACTCAATTTTTATGGATGCTACACATTTTCATATACACATTTTCACATCCATTTTCTGCAAATGTATAAAACCTTGCCTACTGCTTTGAAGAGTTCTACTGTAGTCAATTATCTTTATAAACTAGAACATCGTGAGTGGGAATACCCGCATATTAGAGTTTTGAAGCAGGTTAATAATTTCATATTAGACGCTACTGGTCTTTCAGGCAACTACATTTCACAGCCAATAACACAAAACCAAGAAACAGATCAAAACCAAGAGGACATTTTGTTACCTTTTGGGAGAGGAAATAGTATTTCTTTGCCTGGGAGTTAATTTTTGGACTCAGAGCTACAGTAGCTTCCATTTGTCTTTCTCCAAACTTAATACAAATTCCATGAATATTATGGTTCAGAGCACAAGCCTCTTGAAAGACTGGCAGAAAGCCACTGTTTACAAGCCTTTTCTTTTTCTCTCTGTTTTTCTTTTTTTTTTTTTTTTTCATTTTATTGGTTAGCTGCAAGTGAGTATTTGCATAGGCCCAGAAATGCAGAGAGCATTCCACACAGCCATGCCCAGCACACTGTGTGGTGCGATATTAGAGGAGAAAGTATATATTGTTCTCAAGATTAGATTCTTTAAGGATGATGCACATTATGATGCTCTAATAATAAACACTGAGATGAAGCTGTATATTATCACATCTTTGGACACTCTTTGCATTACACAGATCACACAAATATCTTGCACATTTTGAGATTAACATGACCAGTGGATAATGATGTCAGGAAACACTACAGTATTAAAAATATATATAAAAACATTAAAAAATTTCTGTTGCATAGAAATACAGGAGTAGCATCAATTTTAAGATGTTACATTCTTTGTTCCAAAACATCTCCATGAGTAGCCGGTAGCCAATACTCTGAAGCACCAGATGTGTGTGTATGTGTGTGCGTGCATGCACACGTGTGTGTGTGTGTGTGTGTGTGTGTGTGTGTGTGTGTGTGATGTTCTGTTATTATAGAAGTTAAATTCATTCTTGCTGGTTTTGAAAAGGGTTTTAAAATAGTGATTCCTTACATTGTGCACATGCTGGTTTCCTACTATCTGGGGTTGTCTAAGCACACAAGCAGAGCTGCATGTGATGCACAGTAATATATAAGCTAAAAGAGCTCTTTATTCTTTACCCAGGACCACACAGTAACTTCTCTTGCCTTCTCGATTATGGTCTTTGTTACTTTCTATATGCTACATCTGGAGATATTAGACTATTTCAGGTTAAATATTTTCCTTTTAGTCGTTGAAGGTATGTTTGCTAAGTATAAAATTTAATGAGGACACATTTTTTTCAGTTCTTTGAAGTAGTCTCGTTTCTTACCCACTTATTCTTTTTTGTTTTTCTAACGTACAATAAGATACTACTTAATTTTGTTCCTCCATAGCTAATATTGCTGTTTTATGTATGTGCTTTAATGATCTTGTTCTTTATAATTAGTTTTGGCCAATTTCACTTTTTGTGTATTCTGGTATGATTTTATTCATATTTCTTGTGCAAAAGGCTCATTTTTCTCAGAAATGTGGTGCTATAATTTCAACTAAATTTAGGAATTTTAAATATTTAAATGTTTGTTGCCTACTCCTTTCTACTTTGAGAATTCTAATTATTTGAAAATAAGTTTCTTGATTTGGGCACAGAGTGAGCTACTATATAACTGATCTGTAAGTTCTTCGTTTTTATTTTAGACCATTTTTATTGTTATATTCATTTAAGTTTGTAAATAATTTATTCACAATGTGAGATCTAAAAATATATAAACTATATGATCTTAAACAATCCCTACATCTTTTTTAAAAAATTTATTTATTATTTTTATTCTTGTTTCAGAACCTTTGTTTATTCACTCATTTTTATGGCCGGCTCAGCCTGCCCTGAGGGCAGGGCTGGTGCAGCATGTGGTGCCGGGGATCGAACCGTGGTCCCTGAAGCCACCCAAGCTTTCCCAAGCAGGCGCTTTAGACCACTGAGCCATCCCGCCGGGCCCCACAATCCCTACATCTTAATAATAGCATGATTTAACAGAAACACAATACATTTCTTCTCTGTTTCCTGAAAGCCACAAAACTCTATGAGCACTCAAAGTGCATTTGCAGAAAGTGAGACAGGTAATTTGTAGAAGTATTCCAAAATTATAATGAAATAATTAGAGGGATTCTGTATCATGAGCAGTAGAAAATTTGATTTCCACAATACAGACTTCTCGGATTCTCACTAAACAAGAACCTGCATGGGTGTGAAGTGAGTAAATGACCCAGCAACTATCATTTATAGCTGCCAACCTGGGGTCCAAATGGCACGTGTGGTAGGAGGAGGGGGAGAAGGGGAGCTCGTGGACGCTGTCTGCCTTTGGATCTGTCCTGGGTGTGGTTGGCTCTCATGCTGGCTCATCCTCGGCCCTTCCTGAGGCAGTTATTAGATGGCCCCTGTGCAGATAGCAGCTCAGTGGTCTAAGATAATGTGGTGGCATAATAAGCCTCTGAATTCGCAGCCAAAGTCTATCCTGAATCCATTGTGACACACGTTCCCTGGCTTCCTCCCTTAAAATGGAAGGGCTTGAAGGTAAATTTGCTCATGTTTGAGAGGGAAATAAGAGTGCAACATCACGCATCTCCCAAGGGTTGATAGTGTACCAAATACAAGGTGAAACAACTTTGAAAAATCCATGAATCCCTGTAAATAGAAGAATTAAGGGAATATCAGAGCTGGGGAGATAGCTCAGTAGAATAAAAGCTTGCCTGGCAAGCTCAAGGGCCTGAGTTCCACCACCCCTGGTTCTGCAGAAGGAGTGAGAGAGAGAGAGACAGACAGAGAGAGAGAGAGAGAGAGAGAGAGAGAGAGAGAGAGAGAGAGAGAGAGAGAGAGAGAAACTATACTCCAGGCTTTTAGAAGCACTAAAAGCAGAACCAGCCACCGTGGGCCTTTCCTCTTCCCTCACTTTGTCTCTGTCCTTAAATCTCTCTCCCTGATTCACCTTGTTTCTGTCCCTGCATAATTACTCCCTAAGATGATTAAGCTTGGACTCTAGGATACCACCTTGTTCTACCGTTGAGTCTTCACTTCTTTGTAAGACTTTGTCGCAATAAGAAAAGTGCGCCTTACCTCTAGAATGGCTGCATGAGCCCAATGCAGGTTGATATCTCCATTCAGTGAACAATTCGTACAGCTGTGTTTGATCATTGACTGCTGTTTGGAAATGACCCCCTACTGCAAAACATATGAACATTTTAACATTCACCTTGAATTCTTTGTAACTGCAATAAATGGATCATGATCCCCCAAGATTTATGGCTTGGAATCTTGAGTCATAGGATGTGTTGGTGAGAGGTGCAACCTTTAACAGGTGATCAGGCTTTGAGGGTTCCTCCTTCTGAATGGGTTAATGGTGTTACCCAGACAGGCATTGTTTCTTGCTTTCTCTTTCACCTTCTTTCTATCTTTCCACCGTGGCTGGAAGGCCCCCACCAAAGGCAGTCACCCCCTCCCCATCATGCACTCCTCAGCCTCCACAACTCCAAGCCGACAATTTTGTGTTCACTAGAAACGATTCCACCTCAAGCCAGGTGCAGTGATGCCTGCCTGCATCCTACTACTTGGGGGGGCTAGCGCAGGAGAGTTTCTAGTTGGAACCCCACTTCAACAACCTTAGTGAGACCTTGTCTGAACATAAACAAATAAGTAAATGACTGGGGACACAGCTCAGAGTAAAGGCCCTGATTTTCATCTTCGTACAAAAACCCAAGCAAAATCCTCCATCTGCAGTGCCCTATTATAGGAACACTGACTGACTAAGCCAGGGGAATCTGAGTGCTGAGGATTCTCTCCCACAGCAGCATTTCCTCTGCGGTAAGCCCCGTGCCAGCGTCTCCTGATTCTCCTTTCCTCTCACTGCACATCCACAATGAACAATGAGAAGATGACACTCTGCGGGGATTGGGTATGACCTGGGGCAGGTAGGGATCTCTGGATGGGAGGTGCCCCATGAAGCCCAGCCTGTGGGGGGAAAGGCTGTGGCCTGCCTGGGTGCTGGGCTCTAGTGCTTCCATGGTTTACCATCACTTGGTCTGACTAGGAGGGTGCTACCACCTCGCATGGGGAGGATGGAGAGCATCTATTCTGTCTCCATAACGAGCGCTTCTCACAAAGCCTGGTAACCATAGGCATAAGGAGGTGGCGTGTCACACTGAGTGAATGGTACTAGCCATACCACTGTAGTATGATGGCTCATCTAAGAAAAGTCATCTCAAGTGCTCTGGACTTCTGGATTCACACATACAAGACAGAGACAATCGTGTTTTCCTGGAGATTCAATTTTAAGCCTCAAAAGACATTAATGAATTTTGAAGTGTTGCGAATATGTACAGATGAAAGACTCAAAACAATTATTCCCTAGCAAATGAGCCTAGGGATGACAAAAGGAAAAGACAATGTTTCCCATTCTTAATTTTTACTCAGTCTTGCTGTATCATTAGATTACCCAGGCTGGGCTCCAATTTGAGACTCTCCTACCTCAGCCTCAGAGATTTCTAGGATTATTGGCTGGAGCTGCTGTCTTTGAAGCCATTGTTACATATGTGTTTGGCTTGCATAATTCCATTGACTTTTTACACCATGGTGACCAAATTTTTCTTTCTTTTTTTGTAATATATTTTATTATTATTATTTAAATTTAACAATGGTTATATTACATATTTTCATCATCAGATCAGTTTAGATTGATATATGTATATAAGATTGATCAAACAATTAAACATTAACACTTTCAATAAACATTACTTTTTTTTTTCTTTTCCCCTTTGTTTTTTTAACAGTTGACACATTGCATATTGTCCTCACAATAGTTCTACAGAGCACAGTGTGTGGGCATGACCCACCTTCCTATTGATGTTGCTAAGAAAAAAAAAAAAAAAAAAAGGAAAAGAAAATTTGTCTCTTTGGACTAAGAGCAAGCAGATGCATACACAGTCAAATGTTCTGCAGTTGCAGTGGGCCACCAGTGAGCTGTAGGAGGCTTGGATCAATAGCCTCCAGCATTGCAAGCTTCACTGGTGGCCCACTGCAATTGCAGAACATTTGACTGTGTATGCATCTGCTTCCTCTTAGTCCAAATTTTTCTTTCTGATGAATATAGTCAGTTCCTTCAGGCTTCATCTGTTCCTAGTGTCTTGGTGGCCAGTGGCAGCACTGGTCACTCCTCCTCACTGAAACACTTGCTTGGGGCCGCGTCTGTGACATTGTACTGCACACTGATTGTTCTTCACATTGAAAAAAATCTTCCTCTGAGTTCTTTCTCTGCAGGCATTGTTGCCTGGACTTGAATCCCAGGTTTCTCCTTCACTCCTCATTCTCCACCCAGCCTATCTTGAGCACTCGGCTTTTATTTGTGATCTACATGCTTTCAAATCTCTTCCTTAGTCCAGGCTGCTCTTTGGGGGTTTCCACCTCTGTGGTTAACTGCCTTCTTGAGAAAACCAGCTACACGTCCACAGATAGCTCGGAATCAACATATCTAAAAGTGAAATATCATACTGCCCATTGCTCCTTCTGTCATATTCCTGACTTAATAACTGATCCATCTTACCCTGGGCAGATTGGCTATCAAGAAAGCAACCAGTATGCTCTTCAATCTATGCTGAAGAGGCTGCGGGAGAAAAGGAGCCTTCATCACTGTTGGTGGGGGTGCAAGCTGGGGAAACCACCACGGAAATCAGTGTGGGGACTCCTCAGAAAATCTAGACTTAGCGGTCTCATGTGACCCACTTATTCTTGTGGGTATTAAAAATATCATGTCACAAGTGTACCCATGTTTATGTAGTCTTTTTTTCCCCCCTACTAGGATTCAAACTCCTGACCTTGTGCTTGCCAGGCAGGCCGCTGAGCTATCTCCCTGGCCCTTGTGTACCCATGTTTATAGAAGCACAGTTGGGCATAGCTAAATTTTGGAAACAATCTAAATGTCCATCAGCTGAGGAATGGGTAAAAAACGATGGAATGGGTGATAAAGTGACAACAAAGGAGGAAAAACTTGATATATTTGTAGGTAAATGGATGAAACTTGAGACCTTACTTATTAGGGGATAAATCAGACTTACGTGTATAAACATTGTATTGTCTCCCTGATATGAGCAACTGAAAAAATACAGTCTCAAATGTGCAGTAGATGTTATAAAATTGGAAGAAACTTCAAAAGAAAAGAGAAACTGGAATGGGGGAGTGGAGAAAAGGAAAGAAGGAAAGGAAAGGCAAATGTGTGTGTATATAACACAGCTACACTACTAATTGCTCTTTGTTATAAAGAAGTATTGTTTGCACAATTAAATGCCAAAACCTTGTACGCTAACTCATTTAAAGATAAGACTATGCACTGCAGTCACCACTTATACCCTCTGTCATCTTGCTTTGAAATTGTGTTTTGCACCTCCTGCACTCCTCCAGATGGACCCGACCGAGGGCCAAGGGTCAGCAGGATCTGCTCCATCGCCATGCATGGCCAGTAGTGATGAGGGACTAACTCCTGCAGAAAACTCCATCTGCCCAGGGCTCCTGCTCTCACTCCTCTTCTGGTTTCTCAGAGCATCTGTCCTGGCCTGTTTTAGCTGCATGCGGACCTTCCTGTATCCCTAGGCACAAATTCCAACCAAGACTGATATGCCCTGCAAATCTCTCTTTCAAGTATAATGAACAAGTGAAATACTTCCAGGACCAACAACAACTACAGAATTTCATGATGACAAAACCAACGCTACACAGTTTACTAAAAGATATTCTAGAGAGGGATCAACATGACCCCAACTCCGAATAGGGCAAACAACTAAACACAGGGAAAAAGAGATATACAATAGCAGTCTTTCAACTATTCTTTTGTGTATAGCATCAAAATATTTCCATCAGCATATTCTACAAATGGACTTCTCCTGTACCCTGCGGGTCATGTATCTGTCTAGGTCCATAGGGTGGATATCAAGGAAATTGCAATAGCTCAGTCCCACAAGTGATACCTGGCCACTAGTAAGCATCATGGATGCTGTTCATGTATACAACATACTAGAACTTTGCACAATATCCTATCCCCAAACTATTAGAAGTTCTGGTCATATATTTGCCACTTGTTATGGTTTGTGTCTAGTTGTCCCCCCAAAGCCTCATAAAATCATGGGGCAGGGACTTCTAGAGTTTGAGACTTGACTCATGATCCACTGGGATTATGTGTTTTAGTACTGATGGGATTATGGGTCTGAGTACTGCTCGTATTATGGGTGTGGCCTAAGGCGAATATTCTGAGGCAGAGAGCCTGATGTAATATAAAAGAGAGACAGACTCTTGCTGTTGCTCTCTGCTCCTCTGGTTGTTCCATTGCTTCTGTCGCCATACTGTTGCTGTTCCACCGCCATGAACTCCTGCTCTCTTCCATGTGCTTCTCTGCCTTGCAGCCAGCCGAGTATGGACTGAAACCTCCAGTAACTGTGAGGTAAATAAGCCTTTCCTTCCTTCGTTTTGGGTGTCAGGTATCTGTCCCAGCAACAAGAGAAAAGTAACCAAGACACTATTTCAGTATTTACGCTGTTTTATTCTCAGTAATTCTTTACTATCATGGAAACTATTTCTTAGTTGATATTTTTGTGTGTATTAACCTATTCAAATACTATGCAAGTACTCTGAATTGATTATGAATTAATACATATGATTCACAACATTCTGGCCTCTAAGTTGGACTCATGATTTGATTTGAATTTTAGAATATTGTTTTGAAATATTTAATTTAATTTTCAATTAATTAATATTTAATTGATTTTCTGATTATTGCTTAATTATACTTTTTGTTTTATGATTCATACTGTATCTTTCATTTATATTCTACTTATAAGACATGGTATGATATTTTCTTCTAGTATTAAAACATTAAAAAGAAAAGAATATATATATTATTGTGTATATGTATGTATACACAAGACAGTTAGGATAGATGAACAGCTACTGTCTCTTAGCTCACTGAGAATAAAAGTTTGTACTGATATTGTTTACACAAGATATTAGATCTACATCTTGTCCCCCAAATAACTACTATGAAGACAATGATATGTATGCACTGTATTAATTACTGTAACTATCCCACTAAAGTGTTTCAGTGCTGTTTTATCATTTTCTCATTAAAATGAATAAAAAACAAATTAAAAAATCCACAGAATTTGGGCCATCGAGATGGTTCAGCAGTCTAATGCACCTGCTTAGGAATGCTTAGGCAACTGCAGGGACTGTGGTTCGATCCCTGGCACCACATGCTGTGCCAGTCCCACCCCTAGGGCAGGCTGATCCACCCATAATAGTAATAACTATTTTATATATATCAGAATTCAGATAAAAAGATTGATCTTTCAATATAAAAGGCAACCAGGCCAACGAGTATGCAAAAGACATCTCAGTGAATGATGTAGTCTAACATAATATTATTTGAGTCTCTGGATCAGGCACTGGCCAAAGTTTTCCAGCCTTGTCAATATTTCTTTTAAATGATCTTCACTATTCTTGTAATTTCATGTCATTATTTTGGCTTGCAAGGTAAAGAATATTTATGGATCTTGGGAGGCAACTTTTATGTCATGGTTTTGTCTTTATCATCTATGTTTTACATTTTACCTGCCTACCTCCTGAGATTCTTGGGTCCTTTTATGACTAAACTAACTCTGAAAATTCCAACTAACTAATTCTAGTTAATTATATACCTTAAACCTGTAATAGATCTCTGTGTGATGTATCCGATATGCTTAAGGAATCATTTTGATGTCTTCTCTTAAATGATCAATATTAATTATGCCAAACAGTAAGATGCATTTTAGTAGAAGTATGCATACATAAAATACACATGGATTCCACTCATTCATCCTGTAACCTCCTTAGCATTTCTTCTCTCCTTCTCTTGCTTTTATTGTTACCTAAACATCTGCTTTCTAATTTGATATAATTCCAATCACTCTGATTGTCTTTTCCATTTGAAATATATGCAAGAAATAATGTAGCATTTACTTTTCCTTCTCTAACTTCCTCTGTTCAAAAGATTTCCTATTCTACCTTGATGTGATTTTCATGTTGGTCATGAGTAAGGATTACACTACTTTATACACATCCAACATACGTGACCCCTTGGAAGATAGTTTTAAACTACTGCATGTAAACTAACAGATCCATTTTTGACAAGTATTTTTATTCATTTTCTAAAAATATATGTTTGAATATTAAAAAAAAGATTGCACCCTGGGCAATTTTCCATCTTAAACCTTCATCACATTGGAAAATTCTCTTTTATCATATAAGATACATTTGACAGCCTACTCTACCTTCAGAAAATTCTGTGGAGTTTGGACATCTTTGGAAAAATATCATTCGCACAGTTTTCAGTGTTATCATTGAAGCTACAGAATCAGCCATGCACAAAGCCTCCATGGCTCTTGGATTTCAGCTACATGAGAAGATGAACCAATTGTTGTTAGACTCACTTGAGGCCAGGATTTTGTTGTGTGGAACCTTTGTTTTTCCTTTTGATGTACAATGCTGGGGATTGAGCTTAGAGCCTTCACATCCAGCTCCATCCCCAGCTTTCATTTATTTATTTACTTTTACTTTTGAGACAGGGTCTCACTGCATGTCTCGGTTACTCTTTACTTGTTGCTGGGACAAAACACTTAATATCCAATATGAAGGATGGGAAGGTTTATTTCACTTATAGTTAGTGGGAGTTCAGTTCACACTCAGCTGGCTCCCAGGCAAAGAGGCACGTGGTAGAGTACAATCATTCATGGCAGTGGCAATGAGCAGAGAGCAAAGTCAGGGTCAACAGCTCAGGCAGCCCGCAAACCTCTCTCCCCTGGGGGGGGGGGCGTGTGTGTGCAACACTCACACCTATGATAAGCCATCACAAACTCCAGAAGCCACCTCAGGACTGCGTGAGGCTTCGGGGGGGCAACTAGACACAAACTATAACACTCAGTTGTTATAATTATCCAGGCTGGGCTTGAACTCGCAATTCTCCTACCTCAACATCCCAGAGTGCAGGGATTACATGCCTGGCTCTGTTACATTTTCTAATTATGTGAATTTATATCCTCTCAGGACTTTGGTTTTAATGATACTCTTTAGGGAATCCAGACTCTTTTCAACTCTTTGATGTTATAGTGAAAACTAAGAACCAATGGAGGAAAATTATTTTTCCAAAGTCACAGAATCAGTAATAAATTTTCAAGTTCTACATTTCCACTAAAATGTTTGTTAGCATATGAAAAGTTTTTCTGACATGCCATTGTGGAAGAAGCTAGATATTCTAGTCACTTTTCCTATGAAAACAAGAGCTACCCACATCTGTGCTCCCAGAAGCATGTCTTGGTTTTATTCCATACTGTACCCCTGCTTTTCTGCCTACCTAGAAGAAATCACCTAACTACTGCTAACTACTGGTCTGTTGGGTAATCATTTATTTATACTTCCCTCCTTTTTTCCTGCAAGAAAATTGCTTAGCTGGCTTTAAGCAAATTATAGAGCAAATTATCTTATATTTCTCAAATCTTCACAAAATATCGACAAGTTACTTTGCATTTTCTTTTTAAAGAAATGCTAAGATTTTTTAATAGTAATATTGTCATCTTCCTGTAGACAAGTATCTGTTACTGTCTTATTTCCTGACAACCTGGGCCAAGGTGACCTTGTTCATTGCTTAGTGAGTAAATGCATCCTTTTTTTTTTTTGGCAAGGACAGAAGAATGTACACTGGAGAAGGATTTCTAATTTCGGAGACTGAGAACACCTTAATCTCATAAAGTCACTCATGGCTTGCTCAAGAGATACTGGTGATACTTGGTTCTGTTCCCAGTTATCAGCAGTAGGTTATATAAATGAAACAACGTTCGCATTAAATTACTTCAAAAGTTTTCAATGTTAAATTCTACCTGCAAAGGTACAGGTGCAAAATTCATCTCATAAATTTTGTCAAATATCTTGAAAGGATCGAAGCAAATGTGTCCTTGGTGTTTTTCAGACTTCCTAAACTCTTCTCTGCTGTTCAGATTGACCACCCAACGTACCTCTCTGTTGACTTCCTTCTCCACATCTCCACCCTGCAAAGTCCAAGTCCTGCAGCCTCCTTCGTATGCTTGAGGACTGGCCCCTGGCTGAGGCGGGGAGTGCCCTTCAGGTGCAGCCCGCAGATTGCCAGGCTTTCCACGCCAAGGCTGTGTTCCTTTCTTCTACTGTCTACCTAGAGTTGGTGTCTCAATTTCAACTCACCAGGCATTTGTCCTGAACTAGAAGTAAGGTGCTCACATTATTGCCTGGTTTTCCCTGGTGCTGCTAAATTAAAAAGAAAAGATAGGTATAGTTTATTTTCCTGTAGTTGTGTATATTACCTATCATCTATCTATCTATCCATCATCTATCTACCTATCTATTCATATCATCTTTGCATATATGTATGTATCTGTCTGTCTATCTATCTATCTGTCTATGTAATCTACCTACCTAAATTTATCTATTAGCGAGCTAGCCCTCATAACTAATGAGACATAAACAGCAGAACCAACTGCTTAAGTTTAAAATCTTATGCTACCACCTATTAGCTATGCGATTTTTATCAAGTTATTTAACTTCTACATCACTCATTTATTCCACCTATATTGTGGAAATAACACAAAGCTTTACCTGCAGTTCCTTTGCGACTCCTGCAAGAGACAGCACACAGGGGAATGCTTACACTGCACCAGAGGTGCCATAGGCAGTCCAGAGGTGCTAGGTAGCAGCGTTACTATTGAAACGAGTTGAGTGCTTGTGTGAAGCAAAGAATGAGGCAGCTCCCCGGCAGGAGGAAAAGGGAACGGCCATGAGGGTGCTGTTCTCGTTGAGGAAAAGGAGCATGGGTAGCCGTATAGCTGTCACGCATTTGTTACCACCATGTGAAGCATTTTCTATAGATCTCTACCCATAAAAAGAAGGACGAAAAAAAGGAAAAATTACTTTTAAAATGCGAATTTCAAATATGCATAGAAGTAACATCTCTGCTGCAGTCCGGAAGTTAAATATGTTCTTGTGTAATATCCTCCCTGATCTACGGGCTGCTTTTCATCTCGGTTAGCTGCAGTCACATTTATTGAATGGAAAACTCAAGCAGGTTGTGCCTTCCTTCCATAGACTTATTCAGAGGGAAGAAAACTTGCACTGGCTTCGCTGTCACGCCTCAGCCGCAAAGGTTGTGGCCACCCTGCTTGGGTGGGGAAGGCTTCCTCATCTGTTGCTCCCTAGCTGAAGTCACCTCTGTTAAGCCATGGAGAGAGACATGGTGACACCTCACATTTCTGATTTGTGTTTGTGGTTTTGTACATTGAAGATCTAATGTTGCTAGGTATGGGGGGAGAAAAGGATGATAGTAACTAAATGTTTGAAGAACCACTTCATTAATGGATGGATGAGTAAAGCTCTATGATTTTCTATAATTCATTAAAGGTCCCAGTTGACCCCAGGGCCCTCAAACTTGAACCACTGCCTATAGCATCCTCTTACTAACTGGTTCCTTCCTTAGAAATTGCATCTCCTGTGTAGGGAGTGACCTGGGCCAGCCTGGAATACTCAAATGCTTTGAAATTCTATTAATTTAAATCTAGACCACATGGAGCTTGGCAGTCTTTCAATGCTTTGAAAGGCCTCTCCATAAGTGTAGCATTTTTTTCTATTACAAAATTCAGGAAAACCAGAGTGTCAGCCATACAAGACAAGCACCTACAATTCACGAGCAAGATTACAAGAAGAACATATTTCCTTTGCATATTAATTACAGTCAGTCCTCCATACCCAAAGGTTATTTGTCTTAGTATTCAACTGAGAATAGAAAATGTTTTTGAAAATTTCAGTGAAATTAAGCAGGCACAGATTTTTAAGCCATTACTCCCTAAATAACAAGGTATAACAACTCCTTAATAGAATTTACACATTGAGTATTGTAAGTAACCTACAGATGATTGGAAGTATACATGAAAATGTGAAGAATTCGTAAGAAAATAGTATGTGATTTTATATAAGGAACTTGGGGCAGCCATGAAGTTGGGAATCTCAGGGGGATTCTGAAACCAATACCCCACGCACAACGATAGACCTCTGCATACTGCATTGATAAATGCTAGCTGCATCTTTTCTCTTTGGCCTCCAAGTCCTTGTCTATTTTCTAGATTATTTTCTTTATCATTTCATCTTTCTCTTGCAACTTGATTTGGGTAATGCGTTTTTCATGCTCAACAGTAACTTCTTCTTTATGTTATTATTTTTCGTGTGTTTTGTACAGGGTCTCACTAAATAGCTCAGACTCACAGAGATCATTCTGTTTTCAGCCAACCCGGCACTGGGATTACAGACACGTGCCACCACAGCAGGACTCTGTCACTGGCTCTGTGTGCCCGGGGGGCGGGGCTGGTGCAGCATGTGGTATGGGAGACCAGACCCTGGTCCCTGCGTTTGCCTAAGCGGGTGCTAGTCTGCTGAGCTGTATCACCTGCCCTGCAGCAGTAACTTCTTTGGTCGTTTCTTTTTCATAACATGCTGTGCTTGGTGTTTCGGTCAAATATTTTTTCTTAGGTGTCTGAAGATACTTACTATGAAGGATCCTGAATTATTTTCTCTTGTACCTGGGGCTGTCTCTTTCTTTCTTTTCCCTGACTCCTAATGGTGGAGATAAACCATGATGCATCTGCTGGTCTGTATCACCTGTTCCTTCGAAGGTCATATTCGATAGTAGGATGTTACAGAGCTGAGTGAGAGACCAGAGTTCCCGGGGCTGGACTTTCCAGAAGGGTAATTGGCAGGTGCACGAGAATTTTCTGACTGGAACCTCAAATTTAAGTTTGTGTTGGCCTTTTTCTTGAGAGCTCTTCAAATTCTGAAGAGTATTATCTTGAAGTCTCCTGCTTAGCTAGGAATGTCATTGTCAGTATTTTAAAAGCAGAGCCACGGAAGTGAGTGGAAGGCTGACTCATCATTACTGAACTTGTCTCTACTCTGGTTCTATCTCAAGCGTAGCCTCTGTTGTGCCCGCAGTCCTGGAAACCGAGTCAGCCCTGTTCAGTTTCTCTACAGAAGGTCTTCTTTCTCCCCTACTATAGAGTGGTGTGTGTGTGTGTGTGTGTGTGTGTGTGTGTGTGTGTGTGTAGGGAGGAGAAGGACGGAAGGCGACCTGGTGGTCCATCAGCTGTGCGTCAGGCTTCCCCTTATTGCTCTAGCTTTCCGCTCTGCACCTGCGCTCCCATCCACATTCAGCATCTGGAACTCCCGAGCACCCGGCTCCGCTCCGCCACGTTCCACGTTCCTCTGCTCCGCTGACCCTGCTGCGCCTGTGCCATCCTCCAAGTCTCGCCTCAACCTTGTGCCCACTGTGTTTCTATCCTCTTTTTTTTTTTTTTTTTTTTTTTTCCTTACAGGCAAATGCCTTTGCAACTCCTCTGCTGCCGCCTCGGCAAAGGTAGCGAAAGGAGAAGGAACAACCATGAGCAGTGAGGTCGCGCACTTAAGGAAAAGCCCTGGGATTCTTCTCTACGTGCTTCAAGGCGATGAGAACTTTTCACAAGAGCCCTTCATCTTCCAATTGTTTTTCTCCTACGCTTTGCAAAGCACGAAAACAAATTTATTGTTTTGAGCTGGTAACGTGGATGAAAAATCTAAATAAATAATTGCTTCCTGAAGCATATTTTCCTCTTCAGTTCTTTAAAAGACCTATGCATGGCCTAGCTGCAATATTATTGTATGATTAAGCATCTTGAGATCTTTTAAGAGGAGCGCAAAATCATGCCAAAGAGATTTGAAATGCTGTTAGCCTCTCAAGAAATGTTAAACTGCTCTGAACTTTTACATATTTGGGCTGACAACAGATAAAAATTTGGAAGTAATCTGATGTTTTTCTAGTGTGGTCTAATTTCTCTGAGACCATTGAAAACCATTAATAGATTCCAGGATTTCAAATGTTAATATTTCTTCAATGCCTTATGCTGAATTTCCGTCTAACAGGTGCTCTTAAGCTTTCGTCTTTGCTTTTGCTTTGCCATCTACTGACCATTGCACGTGTGTAAATCCTGGTGGCTTTATTACTTGTCTTGTTATAAAAGGTTATTTCAGTAGAATGCTCAGGAACATTGCTAATAAGTTTTTAAATTTAAACTTTTCTCTGATCACAACTGCTAGACTGACGTGCTTTCAAATTATTTATCTATAATTTCAAATTTCCCAAAAGAAGCAGTCTCAGTTTTCAGCAATCTATCTATAGCGATTAATATTGGAAAATATTTTTAGAACCTATTCTACATCACAAGCAAGTTCTCAGGTTAGGAAAATTATAATTTAAAGAATGACAAGACGAGTAAATATAAAACACGATGAGGAAGAGCGAACGTGCAGTCAGAATATTTTCGGAAGCAGAAACAATGGAAAGGTGTCAAGAAAGGGTGTGAGAGGGAATTTGGCAAGTGAATTGCCACTGTGGTGAGACTGTCACTCGAGCTGCACAGACACGAAGAAGCGCACGTTTCTGCATCAATCACCGATCCTCTCCCCTCCTTGTTTGGCACAGCAATGTGAATGAGACATTCCAGGGGTGGGCTCGAACGTGGGGTCTGTGTTACTTGGTCAAGGCTACCAAGGAAACGACCTCCTGTGGCTTCTTCCCTGAGACTGATGTTAGCAGGATGGTACAGCTTGGCAGTTTTAGTGTAGCAGCAGAACAGCGAGTAGTGTTGGCTGAGTCAAGTAGAAGGAGAACTTGGTGAGAACCAAGGGGTGCCATTTGGGCATAAGGGCCTCCATCTCAGACAAAGCTGTGACCCTGTGGTGCAGCCACACGGCACAAGCGTCACCCGGCAAGTCTGCCTGTTCTGCTGGTGAGACAGAGCACACCCAAGATTCCCCAGGCTCTTTGTTCAGATTGCTTGAGATTTAAAAAGAATTTCAAGTCTGTGATGCTAAAGACCATATATGTATATATGAAATAAATGTTTGTTTATGTGAAGGAGAGTAGCCATTCTGAGGAGTAGCTATTTTTACTTTTTGAATTACGTTTTTATAGTAAAATACTTTGACCTAAAGTTATGTTCCCGAAGGTGGGACAAAAATTTATTACTTATTTATTTACTTTTATGTATTTGTTTTATGCATTTGTTACAGGGTCTCACTGTGCAACTCAGATTCATAGTGGTCCTCCTGCTTTCAGCCTCCTGGCGGTCAGGCTGGAGTGACGTGTGGTGCCATGGATTCAGCCTCAGTCGCTGCACTCGCCTAAACTTGCCTAAGCAGGTGTTTTAGCTTGCAGAGCTATCTCACCAACCCCATCACCAAGATTGATAAAAGAAGAAGCCAGGCAATATGGAGAAGGAAGCAAACAGAAGGCTGACAAAAATTAAGACCTGTTAAAATTGGAAGGCAATATCACATCCTTATGGTAATGGTTCTATGAGTTCAAAACTTCACAAGCAGCCAAAGAGCAGGTTCCACCCCAGGCGTTCTGAATATATACACACTGCCACAGTGAAGTACAGACTATGCCTTGGGGAGTAAGAGGCTTCAGCCTTCCTTTTAGACCAGTCTTAGGCACTTAACTTGGGGATCCCCTCTGCTTTCTTTCACAAGGAAGCCTCCATAAAGGAATACTTGACAATGGAGCAGGGCTTCATGTGTCCCATAAATATAGTAAGAGACTTCCCAGGTATTATATTTTGTGCCTAGTTGTCCCCCAAAAGCCTCATGCAGTCATGGGATGGGGACTTTGAGAGTTTGAGACTAACTCATGATCCACTGGGATCATAGGTCTTAGTACTGATGAGATTATGGGTCTGAGTACTGCTGGGATTATGGGTATATCCTGAGGTGGATTGCCTGAATGGAATATAAGAGAGACAGAGAAACAGACTTTCTCTCTGTCTGTTGCCTTGGTTGCCGTTGTTGCTGTTCCACCGCCATGAACTTCTGCTCTCTCCCATGTGCCTCTCTGCCTTAGAGCCAGCCAAATATGAACTGAAACCTCCAGTAACTGTGAGCTACATAAACCTTTCCTTCTTTCATTTTGGGTGTTGGGTGTTTCTCCCAGCAACAAGAGAAGAGTAACTAAGACACCAGGAATTATGCTCAGAGTTAGTGGAAACCGTGGGAGAAGAATGGCCTTAACAAGAGAATCCACAAAGAGATATCTGACCCCAACCTCAGCTACCAGCATGAGCGAGAACAGAAACAAAGACTGTGTTATACAGGAGACATTAAAATAAACACATGTACAACCCTGATAAGCATTTTGCTCAAAGGGAGAAAAGAATGGGAAGGACTGCAAGTCTCCCCACTAACCAAGCTTTTGGATGAAAACGTATTTCCTTTTTTCTTCCGGTCTCCTCGACAAGATAGTGAACAAAGTGCTCGTTTATATTTTCTTTGTATTCAGCCCAAAACTGGAAGATCAAAGAGAAAAAAAAAAAAAAAAAAAAAAAAAAAAAAAAAAAAAAAAAAAAAAAAAAAAAAAAAAAAAAAAAAAAAAAAAAAAAAAAAAAAAAAAAAAAAAAAAAAAAAAAAAAAAAAAAAAACCCAAAAAACTCTCCTTGCTGTGGAAGGTCATTACAAAACTAAATGTAGCAATTCAAAATGGAAAATGGAACGAATGCCAAGGAGAAGCTTAATGAAGTAACATTCTAGATGTGCTCTTTGAAGAACATTTGCAGACTCCTCTGATTGCTTTAGAATGCGTGGGGAACGCTGTCTGCATGGAGCGAACGTTGTCGCACGGTTGTGCTCTGCCAAATCACCGCAGACCGCTGCGCATCGCCAGTACTTCTGATATAGAATCCTCTAATATGGTTGGAAACGGATATGAATGTTTTGCATAACAAAACAATATCAAAACTTCCACATCCTTCTTCCTTTAGGCCTAATTAAATGCCCAGCTATGAGTCTTGTGTCCATTCACTTAAAAAAATAATTCAAAGAACAACTTTCCCAAGAACTGAAAGAGTTGGATGGCAAGGTAAGGAAACCACTTCCTGTTTCTCATTTACTATGGAGATGCTTCCTTTTGCTAGCATTTCACTCTGTGTTGGCGTTAACATCTGTGGAATGGGAGAACATACAGAGGGTGGAGCAGTGAAGCGCCTGATATTACCATACCAATTTATTCAAAAGAGGCTGGCGTCACCTTGGTATTGCACTGCAGTGTGACTGCTCAGCGCTCGCTGCTCACTCTTGTATTGTCTCTTTCTCATCTTCCCGGTTCAGCGCTGGAACCCTCATCCCCACTGCAATGCTATTGAAAGGTAGATTCTTCATCAGCTGCAATGTCATAAGGATAGAGACCTGAGAAACGGCACAAATGCCCTTATGAAGAGGCCCAGGGGACTGGCTGAAACCTGCTCCTTAGGAGGACATGACTAAGCCAAATGATCTGGACCAGGAAGGAGGCCCTCGTCATACCAGGGACTGCAGGCATCCAGGATTTGCCAGAAAAACTTCTATTGGTGGTAAATTTCCCAACCTAAGGTATCTTATTCAGAGGTGCCAAGGACAAGACACAGCCAACCTGGCATCTCAGCACTGGGACCCAATGGGTTTCTTCCTTGAAAAGGAGCAGTCAGAGAGTACAGAACATCGAAGTGACTGTCCTCCTGGAGAGCCACAGCTGTGTGGAAACCAGAGGTCAAAGGGTAAAGGCTACTTATGGTCTATGAGAAATTACCAAATAATTTTTGCCACCTAAAATGTGGGGAATACAGATTGTTTTCTTTCTTTTTAATTTTTTTGGGTTTTTTTTTTTTTTTGAAATAGGGGTTGAACTCACAATCCCTTGTGCCTGCCAGGTAAGCACTTATTCTACTGAGCTATGTCTCCAATGCTCGATTGTTTTGATGTTGACCTAAAAACTGCTCTTCCCTTCTTCCCTGGGCTAGGCTGGAACACTGGCCAAGTGGGTGTTCAGATAAGGACTTTCAGAAGAAAAGTATAGAGAAAGCGTGGAGATGAAGTTTTAAAATGATGGAGATTAAGCGTAAGCCATCCCACTTCTTAGTTATTGAAGGGCAAATACATGACCTATTTTGCTTCCACGAAACGAATCGTCTTGAAGCACCCCAGAAAGCCATCCCGAGGCCACTGAAGTTTTTTCCCCTTCCCGCACCAGTGGTGCATGCCACCGTCCTGCAAGGAAACCAGTCTGCAGATCCAGCCCCGGGGAAAATTACTGGGCCCCAAAGTGAAGGGGAGGCGTACGTCAGCCCAGCGCTCTGAGCCCTAGGAAAAGAAACTTCCCTCTGCTCATGAAAGAGGGCGATTGTGCTCGGGACCACTTATCCGGTGCCAACACTCCCGGCAGCCTCTATTCAGAGCTCTACCAGGGCCACAGCAAGGTGACCCGGGAGTATGGGGCTGAGGTCAGGGAAAGGTCACTTTCTGGAAGATGAAACCAGTGAAAGGGAAGGCACGCTAGGGATGGGTGAGGCGACTCACCCACGAAGTGACCCAATCTACGAGCTCTTACAGAAAAGCATTTTTAAGCGGAACACAAAGCTCCAAGACTTAAATATTCGGGCAGGCGGATGCTAGGATGCCCCAAGGGAGGCTGCAGACATCAGCATTCCGGCATGAGGTGGCCCGTAGCTCCCCCTGTCCCTTTGTCTCTGGCTTTCAGCTAGCTGGATTCGCTCTTCTCTTCACTCTCCTTTCTGTAGACAGTCTGACTGCAAAACCGAGGGAGAGATGCAGGACGCAAGGGTGCTGCCCTGGGGCTCATTTCGTTTTAATGGCTACCTTCACGTATTTTTATAAGTACACACTTCTGGTATACGGTGGCAGCATTCCTAGAGGGTATTAGTCCACGTACAAAGTTTGTCTTGTTATTCTTTCACGCTTTTCCCCTCCTCAGTTCACCCTGCAGCCTCCATCTCTCAGCCTCTTCCCTCTTGAAAAAGTTCTCTCCCGCCATTTCCTGTCATCTGTCTCTGTTTGGCTCTTTCTTTACAACTTGAGTTTCTCGTGTAAGATGATTCAGGCGATCCTGAAGCTTGTGTGTCCAACTCGTGTCACTTACTAGAGGCCTCTGGGTGCATCCATTTTCCTACCAAGGACCCAGGTTTATCTCTCTTCATGGCGGAGCGGCAGCGCTCTGGGAATAAACGCCTGGTTTTCTTTTTCTCATTCATCCTCAGGAGCTCAGAGCTGGCTGGTCAGCTCTCCCCGCTTAATAGCTTCGCGGTATCTCCCTATAAAGTCAGGACGGCACGTACGTTTCTCAGTATGACATCAGAGGGGTACCCCATCTCACAAAACTCAGTCCTTAACCAGCTGAGCTACCTGGCAAGCCCCAACAACACTCAGTCTTAACTGAACCCTCTAAGGTTAAAGGGGCCTTCCTGTCTGCTGATTTGTCTTTCCTGGCTTTTCCTTCCCCTTGTTACAAAGACAGATGATAGAACGGACACAAACGGATGCACTTACTTATTTTTATCTTTCAAAAAACACTAAGAGGGGCAGGCAGGCAGACAAGATAGCTCAGCAGACTGAGCACTTGCTTAGGCAAGTATAGAGACTGAACCGCATGCTGCGCCAGCCACACCCTGGGTGCACTGAGCCTGCCACCTAGTCCACTTGTGGTGGTGCCACGCACCTGTAATCCCATCGCTGGGGAGGCTGAAACAGGAGGATCACTAGGAGTCTGAGCTGTGTAGTGAGATCCTGTACTGAATAAATACATAAAAGAAAACACTAAGCGGTGTTTTTCCTTGAGTGGTGAAAATAAAAACATTTCATAAATAAATCAACGCATAAAGCCATGTCATATTAAAGCCGTAAAAAAACCTTTGAAGGTAAGTTAAGTTTTCATATTTTAAATAGGTGGCCGAAGCTAGTATAGGCAAGGTGTTCACTAATAATCTGATTTTTCCCATGAACCAGAAAAATCATAAACTTAGAGAGCATTCAATTACCTCTTTTCAATGTGTAGAAAGGTGGAAAAGGAGTTTCAAATTTTTGTTTTATGCTTATCAAGAACTCATGTAAAGAAGTCACTTTTATACAAAATAATTTTATGAAATTACTTTTAAGAGAGCCAGTTTCTATAGATCAATTTCAGTAGGTCATAGAACATAAGTCTTTTAACATAAGCTCCTTAGTTTTATTAGGGCATTATAAATTATTTATCTTACAAAAATACATTAAAATAAAAATTAGAATGTCTGGTTTATACAGTTCATGGTATTAAGTTAAAATGATATAGTACATGTTAGGCAGACAGAATGTAAATGTGGACTAACAGAATATTTCTGAGTCAATTTCACATTAAACATTGAGTAGAAAAGTTGACTTATCTTAAAATGAAGCCAGTCCCTACATCACCCTGCTACAAGCAAGTGCTTCTTTGTAAATAAGGGTGAACTGGCAATGCCTGAAAGCATAGTTCATCAAAATCACAACAAGAAACCAAATATTACGAACATGTAAAATTCCATGTTTATTTAATATCCATTACATAGCGGGCTCATTTGAAACCAGACTTTGTAAAGACAAATAACATTTCTCACGAACATAAACAATTTCATACAGTTGAATCCCACCCTGTGTTTTCACATGAATAAAGATGTCATTATGCAAGAGTTTCAGTAATAAAGACATTGCCTGAGACCACTGCAGCTTCTCCCAGGGGCTTCTGGGCAGTTTGGAGCTCCATGCACTTTGGGGAGAGTAAAATTCTGCTCTTTGAAGTCAGCAGCAGGAGGGCTCCCTGGTACCTGCATCCTGGGGCCAGTGTCACCTACACCTTCTCTGAGGACACGGCCATGGCCCAGGGTGGGATTTCCTGGGACACACATTGCCTTTAAGAACGTGAAGGCAATGCGTGGATGATTAAATGGGTTTACTCCTGTTAGTCAGGGAGATGCGTGGGTCGTACACAATTGTGATGCCAGGGGTTATTGGGTACTTTTAGGGTTCCGTACATTGATCGACGTGTGCTGTGTGCCCGGCATCATATTAAGCACCTTACATTTCCCAGCTCATAAAATGAACGTGTAAGAACTTTATAAAATGAGTACTACAATTACCTCAGCTTTGAGGCCAAGGACACAGAGTCTCAGGCCTTAAACTGTAGGCATAGAAGTTCTTCTGGGCTGTAGACTCAGCCTAGGGGTGAGCTTCCTATGCCAGCATCGTCCATGTTCTAATAATTTTCTCAAACCCATTCTCAGCATTTTTCTGCCTTGGTGTTCTTGTTTATAGAGACTGAAAAGCTAGCCTCTTCTGCTATTTTTTTAATAAAAAATTAAACAAAATAAGAGAATAACAATATATTGTTATCTTCAAAGAAGTTACTCAAGATTACCAGATATGGGCATGAAAATTTTCCAAACAATGTTAGCACAAACTCTCATTTCAAAGAACTAAAAGAAGGGCTGGTCAGACAGCTCAGCAGACTAGAGCACCTGCTTAGGCAGAGCAAAGGGGCCTGCTTTGATCCACACCATCCACAGCATACCATACTGGCCCTGCCCCCCGGGTGCACTGAGATGGCGACGGAGACTGGGTGGGGCGGTGCGCACCTGCAATCCCAGTTTTTTTTTTTAAATCCCAGAACTTTGGGAGGCTGAAAACAAGAGAATCAGTATGAGTCTGATCTATGTAGTGAGATTGTGTAGGCCCTGTAGACCCTGTGCTAAATACAAAACAAACAACAACAAACAAAGAACTAAAAGAAACTAGTACTCTATCTTGTATTTTTTCCTTTTTCCTTCCTTTCTCCTTTTCCCCACCCTCATTCCTCTTTCCTTTTGAAAAACTGTTCCTCATTTCACAATATCCGTTGTACATTTTAGACCTTATTTACCTTTTTCATCTTTCCACACCAGGACAATAATAATACAGTGTTTACAGCTGTGAGCCCGATTTGTCGAGAGTGTGGTCCCAAGGTGCAACCATTTTCCTCCCAATGACTCAGGTGTATCTTCATGGCAGAGCAGTCCTCTGTGGTGCACATAGCACCTTCTCGCTATCCAGTCGTCTGTTGACGGACATAGCGGCAGTTGCAAGAGGTATCCACGGTGAATTCTGCTGCTACAAACCTTGCTGGGTGTGTCTCCCTATACTAGGATGACCTGAACTCTTTCAGCAAGATTCCTAGAAGAAGAGGAGCTGGGTCAAATGGAGATTCCAGTTTTTGAGGCATCTCCATGCTGATTTCTCCAGTGCTTGTGTTAGCTTTTATTCCAACCAACACTATGTGTATGATTTTACCCCCACATCTCCGCCAGCATTTACTATCATCTGGTGATGGCCGTTCCTTCTGGGGTAACATGGAATCTCTGTGTTGTTTTACTGTGTGTTTCTCTAACAGCCAGAGATGGGTGGAGGAGGGTAGAAATGAAGAGGAATTAAAAAGGAATGAAAATGTATCGTGTACATACACTGATGCTCCACAAATAACGTAAACATCGTATACAACCAATACGCTCTAGTAAAAAATAATGAGTGCTATCCCCCCATCAAAATAGGTATTTACTGTTGTGTTCATGGTTCCTGTGCCATATGCTTGAATGGACAACAATACTGCTCACTCGTTCAGTAAACAAGTACAATAAAAAAGAATTTTTATTAGTATGTATTTAGAACGCATAGCAATTACATTCAGTTTTCAGGACTGACACACACCCCCACACACACATGCAAACACGCACGCACGCACGCACGCACGCACGCACATAGCATCGTGTCTGTCTGCCTTCTCCTGCCCACTCCCAACGCCCGTCCCTCCTTCCCAGATCCCCTTCCCATCTGGGCAGGCTCTGCTGTGTCTCCTTCACGCTCCTCTTCATTTGTATTTTGAGTCTTGCGGATCAGAGAGACCACCTTCCGCGAAGACGTCATTTCACTTACTGTGATGGGCTCAAGGGCCACCTGCTTTCCTACGAATGAGTCCAGTGTATCCTCCTGTGCGGCACCATGGTGCTCCACTGCGTGTAGCTGCATTTTCTTATCCACTCATCTCCTGGTGGTCATGTGGGACCCTTCCCTGCTTACTGTGCTGCTCTAAACACAGGCATGCATGTGTCACTGTAATATGGAGATGTGAGTTCTTTCAGGAAGATTCCTGAAAGGACAAGGGCTGGGTCAAGTGAAGAGTTATCAAAATACCATAGTGTGCCCATAAAAATGTGCAATTATTATGTCAATTAAAAAAGAAGACTTTTGCATCACCTCTTCTTTCTCCACAGCCCACCACTGTACAAAGGCATCATTGGATGGATGCAGTTACAGGGAAAGCACTGATTCCTAGCAGGGTTAAGTTGGTAGTTACCTGACATGGATAGCTGTGACTTTCAACTTGGAACAGAAGAGGGGGTTGGAGCCAGGAGACTTTCTGTCAATATGAGGATTTACGAATCCAACTGACTCATGTCATCCCAAGTACCATTCTTGTTAGCATTCTCTATCCTTCATTCAACATCAGTCTTGAGGACCAACAAAACAATAGTGAATAGAGACACACCCATACTGTGGACCTCGACAGGAAGGTGTGCAAACGTCTAGATTCCATGTTCACTGTGGTTTACTGTGAGCTGTCCAATAGGCTGACCACCTCAATGCAGCACCAGTAATTCTCTTCATTATTCCAAACAGTGTGTCTCACTAGTGCTACATGACAGAAAGGAAAACCAGGGCTCAGGGACTTGAGCACGAAAAGTAAATAAATCCAGATGTCTTCACCATGGCTTGAATTCCAGGGGGCCAGAGGGATAGCTCTGTGTCTGCCTGGCAAGAGCAAGGTCCTCAGTTTGACCCCTGGTACCACTCCCCCCCCTGCCTCAAAACACCAAGTTTGAATTTAGTTGACTTATCTTCCAGTGCTTGAGCTCTGTGGACTACACACCCTGTAATTAGAAGAAATGGAGTTAATGGACGTGTGAGAGCAAAAAAAAAGGCAAAAGTAAAACAAAATCATCCATCTAGTTTTGTAGAAGTCTGGGCACCTTAATAATTCAGAGACATGGTATAATAGCACTGCTCATAAAATCAACAACCATAATGCCCAGTGTTAATAAGAAACACATAAAAGGTTTGTTTACTCTTCCCGATTGTCCTCAAGGTGGCTATCATTACTTCCTGCTATTAATGGGTGTTGAAATGCAGAGGTAAATTCTTTTTCCCACGAACACACCTTGAGCTTATACTCTAACCCCTAAGTTCTTCCCACCACACTACCATGCTCCATGTGCCATGTTATTTTACTTGTATTTTAATGAAAACATAAAAGTTAAGTAAAAGGAGAAAGTGTGTACTAACCCCATTCTTTAGCCTAATTGCTGTTTGCTGAAGAAAGATGTTTTCTTTCCAAGCAGGATATCTTGGAAACTTCCCTCAGGTAAAGAATACATTCAATGACACAAGTGCTTTCGTGAGCATCCTTGGGCAAGAATCAATATGCTTTTCTAAAGATCTTCTGCATACACTTGGTTTTCAGCATCTTTTTGCTCCTCTTCAATGTGTTTTGAAAAGGTCAGTGAGGACTCACTTTAAGGACCAGAACAGCTTTGGGGTAGAAGAGAGATGGTGGAATTCATGTCTAGGACATTATTCAGATCCAGAGACACCTGGTTCTCACTTCTGCTAATCTGTAATTTTGGGTAGCAAGACTCAATGGATTTCTTATGCTATGACATCCCACCATAAGACAATTGTCCCACTATGATTTCCAAGTTCTGGTGAGGAATCACCTAAGATTGTTAGCACTGAGAACAGGCAGGTAAGGAGTCCTGACTGACCCCAGCGGCCCATGCTGGGTCTCATACGCTTTTGGAGTAAGACAGCTGGCTATAAGCAGGTGAGATGAAATAGTGTACACATCTTGATAGCTTTGAAGATTGGGAAAGGTCAGGGACAGCAGGGGTCTGTTACTGAGAATCCCGGAAAGCTGGGGCTCCAGGTGATCCATAGAAGCTTCACCTGTGGGCTCTGTTTGTTGCTGCCTCCCTTGCTTGAAATGTTAACAATTAACATCTGTAGGAACCTAGTAATAAGGAAAAGTTGCAAGTCAGTAGAGATCGTGATTACATGACTATGCACATGGTCCTCCTTTACTAAAGTGATTATGCACGAGATCACGTTCACTAACCGGAAATAAAGCTGAGTTGATTTGGGGGCTCTTTGCTCACTAAGGGATGATCTCAGTGAGTCCTCTGAGCTACCTTCAAAAAACAAAAAAGACTGGGAAAGGTGAGACTAGGCAAGAAGCGGAAAACATGCCAAAAGGTGAGGTGATGACACCATTGTGGCCTTAACTGGAAAGACCAGAAAGAGGGACTGCATGGGGCATTAACTAAACCAGAGAAAAGTCACATGCCATTGCCAATGCGGGAGGCAGGAGAACTTGGCTATGCAGAGGGCAGCTAACTCAGTACTCCACTATCCTTAATTGCTTTTTAACTGATCTTTAAGTGCCTGAAGTATTGTCTTTAGGTGTTATTATGGTTTGTGCATAGGTCTTCCCCCCAAACCTCATGCAGTCCTGAGGAGGCTTCTGGAATTTGTGATTGGCTACTGGGCATGTGAGTGCTACACCCTGGCCCTGAGGTGGGTCATCTGCATTATAATGTGAGTAGGGGAGAGAGGCTGGCCGGCCGCCAGAGCTGCTGCCCTTCCCTCCGCTCTTGCTGTTTGCTGCTGCCATGAGCAGCTGTTCTAGGCCATGTGCCACTCTGCCTTGGAGCCAGCTGCGTATGGACTGAAATCTCCACTAACTGTGAACTAAGGAAACCCTTCCCTCCTTAATTTTCAGTGTCAGATGTTTGTTCCAGAAAGGAGAGAAAAGTAACTAAGACAGTTATTATGAAGGAAAGATGACCAAGTGAAGCAGACCCAACTCCTCTACCCACAGTTGCCATTCTGGTTCCTGGAGAGGCTCAGAATGCTCCAGGATCCCTCACAGCCCAGTGTCCTTGAAAAGGCTTCATTCTGACTGGCCGTGCCATGCATTGAGTATTCCTCATTGTGTTCGTTCTTTAGACCTCTGTTTCCTGTTGTTAAAGAGTAAATGTCTTTATTTCCCTGATCTCATTAAAAAATAGTAACTAACGTGAGCCTCACTACAGACTTCTCAGATGGAATCTACCTTCCCATTTTAGAGATGAGACAACCTCCACAGGGAGGCCTAGCAACTTTGCCATGGTTGTGTAGTTAGTCAAGTTAGAGTTCCAGCTCAGGAAGTCTTCCCTAAGACCTGTATACCAGCAACTACACAGTAATTCTTGATTGTGTAATGCAGTTCTGATAGTACTCTAAAAATATAACTTTAATACAAAGTTATATTTGCCAGTAATTGATAAGGCCAGACATGACCCCCACAAAAAACAAAATTGTTTGATAGTGTAAAACTAATTTAATTCCTAAGCCATTTAGATATGAGTTCTGCTTTCTAGAAATAGAAGATGATATTCATTTATGCACATCATGATGATTGTTATAGAAATATGGACATTCCAAGAAGAACTCAGGAAGCATACTATTTTGTTTAATTTTGTTCAAAAAGCTAAGCTAGAGCTAAATGTGGCACCTCTTTAAGGTATGTTTAGTTTATAAATAACAAAAGACTGCTGTATTCCTACCACCGTTTCTAGGCACTGCAAACATTGTCTGTATTAATGAAAATGTTAGTTCTGTTTGTGACATTTCAAAGTAGAAAGTAGAGGCTGCACCCTGGAGCTGAACGTAAACATAATTGGAAAAGGTAATGATGAACTCAACCATATTTATACAAGCATTTGAAATAATGGCTCATGAGCACTGTAGAATATTTTTCCCTTTTAAGTGGAATCTTGCACAGTACCCTATTGGCTCATTCCTTGGTGTTTTATTCATGCTATAAATTTCCTTGCTAGATAGGAAATCTAGCCCATCTCACCACTGTTTTTCAAATCAGTTTCACCTCTCCTGCTGGATGCTTGGGTGAAATAAAATCTAAAGATTTCTCCATTTGGTTCATTATATTTTGAAATCGGAATCTCAACCACTGGCAATTAGAATGACAAACTTCTAAACAAAGTGGAAGGTGTGTGTATGTGGGGGAGGGTGGATCACGTATCCACCAAGCCCAACCAGGATCTATTCATAGGCCTAATAAACGTTTTGGCACGGAATCTGCTAAATATGCTTGCTGGAGGAAAAAAAAATTGAAGTGGACTTTTCTTCTATTGCATATTTATTTACGAGTCAGTCATAGAAAACCCAAACTTATTTCTTCTTAAAATGTAATCAAAATGATTTAACATCTCTTCTAAAGTGTATGTGTATGGCTGGAGTGCTGAATATCACACATGAGGGGAATGCAACTTTCTATATTCCTGGAAAAAAAAAAATGAAAAGGCCGTTTGATTGCACTGATTTGTTCAGACTTCCATAAAAAGATATCATGGACCAGATGGCTTGGACAGCAGCATTCGCTTTCCCCGGTTTTGCAAGCTAGAAACCCTGGTGAAACACAGGTGATCTGGGTTCTGCTGGGCCTGGCCTCTCTTCAGACTTGCAGAGCATGCTGTCCGTGTCTTGCTGAGTCCTCACACAGCCTCTCGTGAACATGTGACCATGGAGGGAGAACGAGATCTTGCTTCTTACCCGGACACTAATCCCATTATGAGTACCTCACCCCCACGACCTGCTGACCTAACCCTTATGCTCTAATTACCTCCCCAAAGCCACCTCCTACTCAACCATCACATGGGGGTGAGGGCTCCAACACATGAGGCGGGGGGAGGGGACAGAGATTCTGTTCACAGCCTTGACCCAAAGTACTTTCCAGGCAAGTATGGTCAATAAAAGGTGAGCATAGTAGCCTGTGGCCCTTTTAAGAGCTTCCTTAACATTGCATACCTCAAGTTGCACCTCTGGCCCTAGTAAAACCCTTAAGTTTTTCATACAGTATGTTCTAGACATCAAAGGAAACACCAGCCTAAAATAGCAGAGAAGTGGCCAAGTTATTATTCAGAAACCCAATGAATGGGCTCTGCATTGCAGAAAATAATGTTATTGGTAGCCCTATCCATCCTCCCTGCTCGGGCATGATCTAATATTTTACCTACTAAATTAAACAGGTCCATTTCAAGGAGAGCTCATGGGAAGGAATTACTCTGGTGGGCATTTTCCTGGAGTAGGAAGGGCAGGTAGTGGGTTCTTTGGCTTTACCCAACAGAACTGAAGATTGGAGCACTTTTTATTGTCATTTTCATTTGAAAGAGAACACACACACACACACACAAAGTTAAAACATTAGAAATGATGAATAATTTAATAACACAAGATGACAGGGATCCAATAATGCCTGTTATACTGTATATTGTCGTCTTCAAAGCAGTTGCTCGGGTTACCAGATACAAGTATATGAAATTGGTCAAAACAGTGTGGAGATTCCCCAGAAAGCTAGGGCTAGAGGTTTGGTCTGGCTAGCTGTTCCCCTTCTAGGTACTTGTCCAGAAGAACTGAAGCAGTCCCTTTCTGGCCATGTTCCTGAGTGGTCCTTTCGCGACATCCTCTCCTCACCAGATTCCCCATATGACGGCCACACTGCTCCTGTGTTTTCTACGAGGAAGAAAAGCTTGCCCAACTGAGAAGGATGGCTGTAAATGATTGCATAGGGTGCGATTTGCAGGAGACTGAGTTCTCTTAAACTCGAGTCCTTGCCACTCCCAGCGCTGCAGCAGCATGCCCTGAATGTGAGAGCTGGTGCCAAGTCCTGGGAGTGCTCTTGGGACATCCATATACTTGGTGTCACCTCAGACAGGAGTGCCTGAGGCAGGAGCTGATCCGTCTGTTCCTCCCTCCATTGCTTCCTTCTCTTTCAGTCCCCCACCTCTCATCTTTTCTCTTTCTCTCTCCCACCCCTCCTCCTCCCTCCCCCTTGCTCCTTCTCTCTGTCTCTCTGTCTCTCTCTCTCTGTCTCTCTCTGTCTCTGTCTCTGTCTCTCTCTCTCTCTCTCTCCCTCTCTCTCCACCTACTCCTTCCTTCCCACCAGCCCAGTATCTAAGAGTCTTTCCCATAGATGTCTGAATGAATGGAGGGTGTGTGCCTGAAGTGGACGCTGGGCTGGAGAGGGATTCTTGATGACCTGCCTGTGAAATCACTGTCACAAGGAAAATTAAACAGGGAGATCTAATGCTGTTTAAAAACGTATCATTTGTGCCATAGCAAAATGTCTCCTGGGATACAAGTCCGTTCTGAGATAACCTTACTAGTGTGCATAATGATTTGCAAAAGAACACTGGCCTCCAGATGTATACGCTCATAGACCTGCCTCCATGTCAGTGGAAAAGTCTATTCTGAATCCTGAGGTCTAGACCCACTATTCTTAGGGTCGGTGAACAACTTCATGAAGTTCCATAATAGCACTCACACCGCAGTGATCAAGCACCACCTGTTCTTTGATGAACCCTGAGCCTGGGAACAAGGTGACTGGATCAGAGGAAATCAGCTCATTTTCCTGCTGGCAATTCTCTGACCTAGCTGAGCTTTAGGTGAAGGAATATTGTGAAAAGATTAGGAAGCTGATCAGTACAGCAATCAATCAGAGCACTGGATTAAAAGATCACCGTCATAACAAACTAGACTTCTTAAAGGACTTAGGACAGAAAATTCTTTTTTGGTAAGCATGACTTCCAATTTTTTTTTCAAAATTCAATGATCAATTGACATTCATTTTGAAACACTTTGACATATTCTTTCCTAAGCTTACAAATCTTCAATTTTTCTCTACTTTTGTCCTCCTGTATATTTTTTAAAGAATTTGTAATTTTTTTTTCTTGTTTCAGAACTTCTGTTTGTTTATTTACTTATTTTTATGGCCGGCTCAGCCTGCCCTGAGGGCAGGGCTGGCGCAGCATGTGGTGCTGGGGATCGAACTGCGGTCCCTGCAGCCGCCCAAGCTTTCCTAAGCAGGTGCTTTAGACAACTGAGCCATCCTGCTGGGCCCTGCCCTCCTGTATAATTAATACTGTGATCAAAAATTAGAGTGATTAGTTAAATTTGTTCAAGTATCACAGCAAAAGACATTGCAATTGCCCCTTCAAAATATTCCCCTTCATTTCAAACTCCCTCCTTCTGGAGTTCTCAACCCTTTCCCAAGACCTCCTAAAACCTCTTTCAAGAGCATCTTTAGCTTGCTGTCATGACTGCCGGTCCCACCCAAGTCCATTCAGATGTTTACCTTTCAGGATCATTTTTAACTTTGGCAAAGAGCCAGGAGTTACAGGGAGCCAGATCTGGTGAGTAAAGCGGATGGGGATGCGCAGTAGGGTTTTTATTTGACATAAATTTCCATAAATATTTGATCCATGCGTTGTGATGAAAAACGCATTGAGTAATTAAATTAAACATTGATTACAATGCGGCTATTCGTCCTTCAGCACCGAGTATTGAGGCTTGCTGCTCAGAGTTATGACCTGCCTTCTAATGTACCACCCTCCCACACACACAATTTTGTTTTTTTATAGTTCAGCACATCTTGTTTATAAAAGCTCAGTATCTTTTTTGGTAAAGTGTGCCTTGTTTACATAGGCTGTAGATTTTGCTGGTTGTATTGTAGTTTTGCATTCTGTTACACACTACAGTGCCACATGTAATAGTTATGAAGATAAGAACAGTGTCATCCTGTTGGAGTTTCCTTTGAACATTTCTTGGTTCTGAAAAGTAGAATGTAGGCATGGTATACGATTCCTCATCTAGGGACGAATTCAGCAAATGACCTTGTTGCAGGACTGGAACTTGGTCATTAAGCAAGGGATGGCTGTAGAAGTCACATTGCCACTAACTTCACTCTAAACACCCCTTACTTCACCGTGCTTAGGCTTCCTCAGAACACTATACCTGGCAATGTGTGTTTTATGGTAATAACCTTTAAAAAGCACTGATCATATTGCCAATCACCACTTGTACCCCCTCTGTGGGAAACGCCCTCGTCACTCCCTTCCATAACCTCTGGCGCCACGTCCAGTACGGCCTCTCAGGGACCTCTTCACCTCTCACATGCAGTACAGACATGACAGCGTGTGTCTCTGTATCATGATTTTTAACTTTTTCACAAAGATACTGAGAAAGGCAATAATGGAATCAAGTGGAAGTTCCAGCTTTTGCTTGTTGGGGGGAATCTATCTCCTGGTTTTCATAATGGCTCTACTGGTATGCATTTCCACCAGCAGCTTACAGAGCTTCCTTGTTGTCCACAGCCTCACCAGTATTTGTTATTTATTTGATTTCTTTCTGACAGTCACTCTTTGGGCGTAAGGTGGAATCTCAGTGTTGTATCTCTTTGCCTTTTCCTAAGGGCCAGGGATGCTGAATATTTTTTTTTCTTTTGTCTTTTTTTTTTTTTTTTTTTTTTTTTGAGACAGGGTCTCACTATGCAGTTGAGGCTGGCCTTGAGCTCACTTTTGTAGCCCAGGCTGGTCTCGAACTCTCACTGATCCTTCTGCCTCAGCCTCCCGAGTGCTGGGATTACAGGCGTGCGCCAGCACGCCCGGCTAATGCTGAATATTTTTTAATGCAATTACTGACCATCTAGACTTCTGTACAGTGTTCATTTTCACTTGCTCATCTTTTGACTTGGTGTTTCATTTTGGGGGCATCTAAGTTTTTACAGTTCTCTGTGTACTCTAAATATTAGGCCTCTTTCTCTGTGAGGAATTCCTAGCAAAATTTTTTTCTCTATTCCATAGGCTGCTTTTTAACTGTTGTTCCTTTTGCTGTGCGGAGGCTTTTGAATTTAATATTGGCTTCATTTGTTGATTCTTGGAACCATTTCCTGGGCAGCTGAGTTCTGTTCAGGAAGTCCTCATCTATGCCTATGACTTCAGATATGTGACCTATCTTGTCTTTCAGTAAGTTAAATATTTCTCATTTAACATGTTCTTTGTTTTATTTTTATTTTTCTTTGTTACATAGTGAGAGATATAGGTCTAGATTCAATAGTTTGAATGTCAGTTTTCCAAGCACCTTACATTAAACAGAGTTCCTTGGCCCAAGTGTGTGTTTATAGCCCGTTTGCCAAACATCAAAGTTGAGTATAATTGGAGTTGTTTCTGCTCCTGCTGGTGTGCCTATTTTGTGGCAGTGCTATGCTATTCTTATCACAGTAGTTTTGCACTATAACTTCAAGTCCAGGATTACGATGCCACCTGCTCTACTGTTTTACCCAGAATTGGTTTTGCTGTTCATGATTTTTTTCTGGTTATATATGAATTTTAGGACTTTTTTATTCCAAGTCTGCAACACATTATTATTGAGACCAACTTAAGGCTCTTGGTTCTGCTGCTCTGATTGTAATTATCTGCCTACAGCATTATCAAGGAAGAGGAAAAAATATAAAGTAAGGCATCTGCATTGGCAAAACCAACCTCCACACAGCCCCAACAATCCCTGTTCTAAGGTCTTCACTCTTGTCATGATTATACTGTGTCTGTAAGGGGTTAGCATTAAAACAGACTTTGAAGCCCCTGGTTACTTCCTTGAGTGAACATAATGAAATCAAAGAATTCAGTAACATTTTAACTTATATGTCACAATATTAAAAAATTCTTTACAAATGAATTATGAACATTACAATTAATAGTGCCCTTGTTTGGAAATTATTTAAAGCATTCTTTAAGTACTTAAAGATAACAAGAAACTAGAAATAAATTTTGTGGTTAAAGAACAAAGCCACATATGCTGTTGGCAAAAACAGCATTAGCAAAGTGACTTCGCTGGAACAAAACTGACCAGTTATAAGAGACTGACATGGAAGTTGAGAGATTATCATATAAGAAACCCTGGAAACAAAGATAAACTTTTATTTTAACTGGAATTAATGCTTCATACTGCCTACTTAGACTTTAGCAGCTCCAGTGTATTCTTTCCTCTCTTTACTCCAGAAAGAATGGCCATCATCAAGAAATTAAATAATAACAAATGCTGGCGAGGCTGCTGGTGGGAATGTAGACTTGTACACTATCAAGGGGAGCGTTTCCAGCGTGTGTCTCAGGGTCCCCCCCAAAGCCTCATGCAATCATAGGTGAGGCCTTCTCAGAGGGGGATGGATCTAGAGCATGTGACACTGGGATGGGTGCTTGGTAGAATGTCAGGCTCAAGGGCACTAGGATTAAGGGGTTGAGTATCCTGAGTAACCACCCTAAGTACACTGGATAAGGTACAAGGGGAAGGCAGAGCTGTAGTCATCTTTTCTTGCTTTGCTGCCTTCTGCCCATCACTGACTGCTTCTCTTTGGCAATGATCATCTGCCATGCAGTCAGCCAGTCATGGACTGGAAGCTCTGCAAACTGTGAGCTCAATAAATCTTCTGCGCTTTCACTTTTGGTGTCAGGTATTTTCTCTCAGTAATGAGAGCAAGGTAACTAAGTCAGAAATGTAGACTAGTACAACCACTATGAAAATCAGCATGGAGATTTCTCAAGAAAAAAAAAAAAAAAACTGGAAATTCCATTTGGCCCAGTTATTCCTCCTGTACTTGTCTTCCCAAAGAGCCAAGGTGACCATACTACAGTGATATACACACGCCCTTGTCTATAGAAGCACATTTTTCAAGCTGAACCTTGAAAATGGCCCATGTGCCCATCAACAGATGAATGAATGGATAAAGAAAATATGTCATTTATATGCAATGGTGTACCACCGTACTGTGAAGAAAGATACACCTGAGGCCTTTGTAGACAAATGGTTGCCCCTTGTGCCTATAATATTAAGCGAACTATGACAGATGCACAAACTAAAACACGACATGGTGTCTCTTAGGAGAAACACTAAATATAAATAAAAAGCAAAAAAAAAAAAGTAGGAAACAAGAAGTAGCAAAATCTTTTAAAAATGGGAACAGGAGTGAGAGATATGGGGGAAAGGAAATGGAGTGAAAAAAAAATTCAATGAGAAAGTACGCCTTGAGGTCAGTGAGGACTGAGGACATAAGAGAACTTGTACTGTAACAAGCTGTAACTCAGTGGTGCCCCAAATTTTCTGGTCAAGGAGATTATGGAGCCACAGAGGAAAAGGATCGACAATGTATAGTGTGACTAAGGAGAGTCACCTAAAGAGAAAGCATTCTCTCAGACCTTCACAGAACACTACTTCTATGGACTGTTGGACTACATATGCATCTACTTTCTCTTAGTTCAATGAGAAGAAAGATTTATACTAATAGTGTTTAGAAAAGATATCATAAAAAAAAGATATCATGCCTGCATCTTTGACTCTGAACAGCTACTACAAAGACAACAATATGCAATGTATTAATTGTTATAACTGTCCTACTAAGCAGTTTTGAAACTGTCTCATTAAAATTAATAAAATTTAAAAAGTGAAAAAGTGGAAATAGGTCTTTTGCAAATGGAAAGGGAACCAAGAGATGAGAGGAGCAGGAGGCCTGGGAGGGGAGGGAACAAAGATTTGAGATGCCTAGACTCCACACACCAACCCTGTCTGAGAAATGCAACCATGATATATTCAAAGTAGGTACCAATGAACAACAGAAATGATGCCCTTCGCTCACCTGTCCAATGGGACCATTGGAATAACCCTCATGGATGACTGAGAAGTGCAAATGTTACATAACAGCTGAGGGCAGACCTTGAAAGAGTGGAAGCTGAGACAAAGAACACCCCTGGGAATTATACTGCAGAAAAGTACTGTGCAAATGGGAGGCTGAGCATTAAAATCTATTCTAGTCATGACAAAGCTGTGGAGCAATCTTTTGATCAATAAGCAAATAGATGTTCGTGAATGATTTGTCACTATTGGAACAGGGAAGGTTTGCATACACAGAAAGCTGATGGAACTTTGAAGAACAGAGTTAGCAAAGCCATCTGTGCATGGCATAAGATGATTAATTCCCACTGCCCTGAGAGAGGGGTTCTAGAACCTTCCCACACAAGTAGTGCTGCTTCTGCTCTACTCTTCCTTCTGCTCCGCCCTATCTGTAGGGGAGATTTCGTAGCAGCGTTTCCAAAGACACAGTACCTAGAACAAAATCCCAATAATGAGGGCTGCACAGCATGGTGCTCCCTTTGGATGGCAGCCTCAGCTGAGGCACAAGGTTGGGAAGATGTGCTGCAGGCCTGGGGAAATGGCTCGCAGGGGATCCCCAGGCTCCCAAGATGGAAAGCCTAATAAATGCTGGAATTCCACAAGGCTTGTTGTATTGCATATTGTCTTCAAATTAGTTGTTCAGATTAGCAGATATTAGCCTTTATGGTTAGCCAAAGAATGACAAAAAATGAAAAAAGGAGAGAGAGAGAGAAAAAAAAAGCATTAACTATTCCTTTCGATAGACCAGAAAACATTGGCAGTGATGTTACCCATATATATACATACATACATATATATATGTCTCTCTCTCTATGTACCAATATATATATATCATCCATATAGATGGCAATCTGAAATATGTATGTATTTCTTGATATTTCTTTAATATGTATATTTATTGATACTTCTTTAATATATATATATTTCTTGATACTTCTTTAATATATATTTCTTGATACTTCTTTTATATATATATATATTTCTTGATACTTCTTTAATTGCTATCAGTCATTCCTTTAAAAAAATCATAATGTAGAGGTCTATTGGCTCCACTGTTTGAATAAAAGAAGCAGTGATGAAGAATTAGTTTCTTTCTTTCTTTTTACTTACCTACTTAATTTATTTATTTATTTGCAGAACTAGGTATTGAACTCAGGCTCTTGCACTTGCCAGGCCCTTGTACTTGCCAGGCAGCTGCTTATTCTACTGAGCTATCTCCCCAACCCCATGAAGAATTAGTTTCAATCTGAGTGGTATTTCAAAATGTTGTAAACACCTCACATTTCACCTCTTTCTTTGCAAGACATAGACCTTGAGGCCGGTCAGTTGACCACTGTGAGCCTCTTGGCTTCTTCTCTTCCTGCAAAGAGAGGGAAGCGTCAGCTTTTAGCCAATAGGTAGAAAGACGGGGAAAGAAAGAGTTCATTTTGGTCTTTGCTTGTTTGTTTCTGCACTGTTGAAGGCCAAGTCATGGGCCGGGAGCTTGCCAAGCAAGCGCTAGCACCCCACCCCTCAGCTCCATCCCCAGTCCTTTGTGGTTTCTAAGCCCCAGTGTGGTGGCCATGCCCCATCCTGCATGAGCGGCCACTGTGTCCCTGTACAGCAGAAGAAAGTGGCTCCTGCATCCCTCCATGTGACCTCCTGGCAACATACTGGGTCAAGGGTTTCACAAGAACCTCTACATTTCTTTTCTCAAACAGGAAGTTGAATTATAGTATTTTTAAGATTTATAAGAGACATAATTCCCTCTTCATTGGAAGTTTCCTTTCTAGGAGCGTTTCACTTTTGGGTTTCAGTGAAAGTCTATATGCTTTTTTGAAAGATAGTTAGAAGATTAGTCTAGCTATAGTTCTAAGAATTCAAGACCATCTAAAAATAATTCTATTTTTATTCTCAGCAAACCAGCCTGAAATTAGGGAGAAAAACACCTTCCAATTACCTGTGAATCAGAAGTAAAATTTTACACTGAGAAGTTTTTTTTTTTTTTTTTTTTTTTTTTCTTACCCTTCCTACTATCTCAAGGCCCACAAGTCCAGCTTTGCTTTTTAAATATTTCAATAATCATGGGAAGTCATTCAGGAAACAGCTTTACTGTTTTATGAGTGCAAATCTCATGTGCACTGTCCACCAATCATGGAAGCCCATTTTTAAGAAAAAGATACAAATTGCTGGTATCCATTGGTGAGTGGCCTGTGGCCTGCGGTCCTCACTGATGGCTTCCTGGTCTCTTTGCGCCATGGTTTTCCCACCCGTCACGCAGGAGAGTAGGCTTCCAGCTCCTCCAGCTCTTACATTTTCCACAGCAGCCCCACGATTTATCCGATCAGTGTCCGTAGACATTGTGTAATATCTGCATGGCTCTATACAGTATGCTGATTTTTACTTAATATTTGTTTTAAGCCAATTCTTTTCCCATTTTTAACTTAAATAAGTGCATTTTAAAAGGAAACTCGGTGGCTTTGCCATTAAAGGACGCGTCATCCACATAGATGGCAATCTGAAAGTTTTTAATTTAATGAAAGCCATACAGCGTTATTAAATTCTAGCTCTCCATAGTTGTCTGCTGAAGATTCTGAGCCTGAGGCTTGTCGTCTATTTCTTAAAAAGGAAGATAAAAGTGTTAGAGAGTTCTTTGTTAGCAACAGACTGAGACTTTCTTCTTGATATAATTAGAAGTCTTTAAAAAAAGACCTGAAAAGAAGCTAATTTTCCATTGTGTTGTTCACTACCCATGAGTTTCCTACAATTATCCTGTGCACACCAGTGGTGCACACCCCTCACCCTGCAAAAAGCATGGGGCTGCATTGGGTGCGCGGTTTCTTCCAGGCTGCTACACTACTGCTCAGTAATTTCAGCACACACACACAGAAGGTATCAATGCGCATTTCCAAATGCAGAAATACAAACACCTGGCAGTAAGAGCTGACCTCACTCTGCACGCCAGGACTCCAGGAAACTTGGTCAGACATGAAAAGGGAAAGAGGAAGGCTAAGAGAAGGGCCATCCCCCAGCCTGCTTGCTTTGGTTCTTGCAAAAGATGCCCATCTAATTATCAGACTGCAAATTTTCATTGGCTCAGTCAGAACCGTCCGGTCAGGATGGAGAGGCAAGTGCCGGGATCAGTCTGACCAAGCAGATGTACTTATGCAAAGAATTTCCGCAGTTTTTAAGTAATATTGCCAGACTTACCAAACCCTCTGCAACTTATTCAGACAGTGGCCATTCATATAGTGAAAGCCAGTTTTAAAAAACTGAAAAAGAAAATAGCCATTTCCATAGTAGCCGCCCCTAATTTTGCACATAGGTTTTGCTATAAACTTCTACAATTAGACACAAAACAAAATAGTTCAAAAGCCTTCCTTTTCTCCTTTGTAGAGAGCTGACTAAAGCTTTGAATCTTTTCATTATCTAGCAAGGAAGTAAAATGAATAATTAAAGCTGATTCACAGAGAACAGAGCCATGGAAAATTAGTGGAAAATTCATTGTTATTTTTTGACTTCCACTGCCAACATAAAACACTATAATGGCAATTGAGATATCAATATTTTTTAATAATCTATTTTGCTCGACAGAAACTCCAAGGAAAGTCTGTCTATTTGCCTAAGTCTTACAGGAGTGTCTTTCATGAAAATGAAGTTGGCGCTATGTCAGATTTCCACTTCAGAGAGGCAGCTGAGGTTCACTTTCAACACTGTCTCAGCAAGTTCTCACAGCATTTATCTTTTTTTTTTTTTTTTGTCTTTTTGAGACAGGGTCTCTCTATGCAGTTCAGGCTGGCCTTGGGCTCATTTTTGTAGTCCAGGCTGGTCTCGAACTTGCACCAGTCCTCCTGCCTCAGCATCCCAAGTGCTGGGATTACAGGTGTGTGCTACCACACCCAGCTGTGGCATTTATCATTGTGAGACCAAATTTTTAGTTTGTGCAAGCTTCCTTCTTCCTTCAACTACCGAACTTATAATTTGACCTGTCAAGAAAAGAGATTATAGACATAGGCTGAATCCATGAGCCCTATTCACTGACACAGCACCCCCTGCACATTCAAAATATTCTGGACACCTCAACTTAGATTAGAGTCCCCAAATTCATTGAAATGGATGGTTGACATCAAGTCCTCTTTCTTTGAGGACTCCACAGGCTGTTGTTGAGACCCCTGGCCTAAGAATGAGGACCCCAGTATTCCAGGCCCAGTTCCATCACTGTGTGGCAGTGATCAGCTCTGTAGTCTGCTAATTCTTAGTGTTCCCAACCTAGAGGGAAGGACATGAAAGGATTCTTACAGCTGATTCTTGTTCTACCACACGGGAGTTCCATCTACTTCTATAGTGTTGTAGTGATATCCAGTGTTCAAAATAGTATTGAATAACCCTAACATAGTAAGTTTGGCAAAAGGTCTCAAAAACACAAGGCAGCATGAAGTTCCCATCAGTGTAATGTACCTTATTATGGAATCAGTAATACACCCACAACTATGTGTATATTATGTTTCTGATTTGCTAGTTAATACCTGACTGTGTTAGGTAGTCACTTTCAGGAAGCTATAGAATGATAGATACAGACATAACTATTAAGCAATTGATCTTCAAGCATACCTGCATTAGTATTTTATTGGTTGCATTTCATTTTAATTGTAGTGTGGCTGAAATTCCAAAGAGATAAATATCTCTCTTTATTTGAGGACTGCACAGAACTGTAGCTTTGAAACATGTATCATTAGAATAAACATAGTCTATTACCCAACAATTATGTATAAAAGTGTCTGCGAGTGACTACACTATTATAGGTCTTCATGTAAAATCAATGGTTTACATCAAGCTTCACAAGAAGCATGGCTTTCCACTAGCATGCAAAATAGTCCAGCATTGAGAGCACTAGCTAAGAAAATCCACCAAACTTTTTGATTGACTCCAAGTGTTTAGTTTTATTTAACAGCTTCATTCAACAGCAGTGGCCTGAAACCTGGAGGCAAAATCTGTGTTATCTACCACATTTTAATACAAACAAAAAGTATATACTTATTTACCTTAAATTTGAGCCAGGATGTGATCATTTGCAATTACATGATTTTTAACTGTAATACTCCGTGTTCCAAGAGAAATAGGCTGACTTTAAGAAATGTTGTGGTAACTGTCATTTTGGCCAGCCAATATGTGTTGGAATTCAGTCACTTGAAATAGTTGACTGGTAAAATTGAGGGAGATTCCAGGACCGAATTTGTGACTAAAGTTACTTCAAAAGTTCCATTTGGTAATTGCCTCATTCAACAAGCCTGCTACATGAGAAACACATAGGAATCTCACGTACTTTCCTTGTCTGTCTGTGTTTTCCCAATGGAATCAAATAAAAACCAACTAGTGCCTCAAGCATTAGACTGTATGCCAGAACTGATAGTTAACCTGCTTATGCAAAGAGGAAAAACCAAGAGAAACCTGAGCCTAGGAACCAAGAGGCTCTACCCGAGAGACCCTGAGGTTCCCTCCTGCTCTTCCGTGACTCACTTGCCTGGCTTACGCATTTTTCCACGCCCGATTTTCTTCATTGAGAGAAGGCAGGATAGCAGAGTCATAACGCTGCCTCCGAGGCCAGACAAAACCTGCTTTAGAAGCCCTATTTCCCCGTGCAGACGAGGAGCTTGGGCAAGTTTTTACAACTTCTTTAAGTCTAAGTTTTGTCCTCCGTAAGTTTTCTAACTTAGCTGCAGGGATAAAATGAGATAATGCGGGTAAGGCTCTTAGTACTGCGCCTGGCAAATGATAAGCACTCAGGAAAGTGTGGCTTCAATTTAGTCTTGTCATTAACAGAGCATAGAGATGACAGATGAACTAAGATTTATTAAGTTCCTTGTGCTCCTTGGGCAAAACGAGGCTCTACAAATTACCCTCTCACCACTCTCCCTCCCTCCCCCCAGCTGCCACAACTTCTTTATCGGTTTGGAAACTAATTCTCAAGCTCATGCACGGTCTTTTTCTTTCATCTCCTCTTTCTGATCCCAATGATTCAGTTGAGAAATATCACCATGCACCGGAAATGCCATCAACAGAGAAAAGTAAAAGTGCTGAAAAGTAAACCATTACTTAAATGGTATTTATTACTAGATGTCTTTAAGTGGTAGAATTAATAATAGCTTTTAACCTTGTGAATTTATACATTTTTATTTTTCAAATTTGTATGTTATTACTTTTTATGAAAAAAGACTGTCTAAATGTATGCGTGGCAGAGGGAAATCACTCATGAAATTTGGTAAAGATGTGGGTGGAAGGAAGTGCATGAAATAGCTGGAATTATTGCAGCATGCAACGCAGGCTACAGGAAAATCATCTGGGTAGAAATGCACAGCTCAGGGCTAGAGTAACTTCTGGGAATGTAAGTGAGGTTATATGTGAAAAATGTGTGGCATACAATTTGGAGATGTGTTCATTGGGATGTAAATAGCTTTGAAAGAACCAACTGAAAAGCTTAGACAAAACTCCTGCAGTGAGTAAATTCGCTCAGATATTTGGAGTCTGGGTCCATACCTGAACTGTGACATGGCAAAAGCTAGACTTAACAATTTATTCATATTCACTCAAAGCAATTTCTCTTCTTGTATTTATGAGTATTGCTAGTGACAACCCACTTTATAGTTCCAGAAGTTAACAACACGTTTTCATTTCAACTTTAGATTTTGCAGTAGAGGTCTGGTGCTCACTAAAGCTGGGCTTTCCTCTAAATTGTGAGTTTGGTTCCACCCGCCACTTTTTCTGTCCTCATTGACAAGAGCCAGGGTGTAGACTCTTCTGTACCTACTGGCCATGGCTTGTAGGCACACTACCTCCGCTCTTGAAAACATGCATCCGGTGCTGTCCAAAGCTTCAAGTTCCATTTTCATCCCCATGCTTTATTTTTATTTTTATTTTTTTAAACTGAAACCCTTACGTTCTTCATGCTGCATTCAAGAATCTCAACCCCAGTACTCCATTCTTTCCCACATCATCTCTCATTACTCTAAAGGCCCCAGGGCAGCACTTGGCTCTAGTCCGTCATCACTTCCTACACAGAACATCTTGGAACCCTGATTTCCATCAAAGTCCCCCAGCCTTGCACTAGTGATATGCTTGGTGGCATTGATCTCCGCTGCAAGGGGCTACCCCATGGATTGTACCGTGCCCAGCAGCATCCTTGACCTTGCATGTGACACCCCGACATCCCAGAATGTTCCCAGACAGTAACAAGTGGACGTGTGGGGCAAAGCTGCTCCCAGCGGAGGGCTCTGCTTGCTTTTGTTCATGTGCCTTTATAATTTCACTCCCAGGTGCCACCATAGGTGTGTGTAACAATGATAACATCAGCTTTGAAAACGTCTGTGCTGAATTTATTATTTTTATCTTTAATTGTCATGATAAGCCTCATGTGATATCCAGAGCTATACAGGGAGGTATAGAATGTGCTGGGCCTGTATCTCTTAGTCTTTCAGCAGGATAGTATTTGTCCTGTTTAAAAGTTAGGTGGCATTACTAAGGTGAGAAGGTTTTCCACCACTGACCCTCACTTGGAAAGTCTTTCTAACGTTCATTTGTTTATTTTCTCTATCAATTACATCAATATGTATGTTTACACAGTATCTTCTTTATTTACATTAGATGCCTATACAATATAGTACAGAAGGAAAGGAAACTGTAGTTTGTATCTGACTGTCTTTAATCCATATAAACATAGTCACTGATAGCTTCATCACATGTCACATAACCAAGCATTCAAGCATTAAATGTTATTTATTTATTTATTTATTTATTTGGGTTCAAACTGCTGGAAATTAAACCCACATCCCCAGCATTCACTTAACTTTTTTTGTTTCTTTGAGACAAGATCTCGCTACGCCACCAAGTTGCTGGGCTCAACTGTGAACTTCCTGCTTCAGCCTCAGGAAGTCCTGAGACGATGGGCTTGTCCAGCAAGCTTGGGTGTTATTTTCAACAATGCTGGGGGTGGAGCTAGGGCTTCACACATGCTAGGTAAAGGGCTCAGACACTGAGCCCCAATTCTTAAAATTTTATTTTGAATCTTGTTAAATTGGCTTAAATCGGCATCGAACATGTGATCTTCCTGCCTCAGCTTCCCAAGTGTCTGGAACCATGGCCAGCACTGTGCTTTTTATAATGGAGACATTCGTAGTTGATTATTATACAGGTGTTTGTATTCTAATGTATAAGAGAACTTATTGGAGCTTTTGCATCTGCTGAGAATGAATTCTTCTTTTCCTGTTTAAAATAATACAATACTACTGCTTCACAAAAACTTAACTTTGGCCCCATTTTCTGGAGTAAAATAGATCTAGATAGTTAGAAGTCTTTTTAATTATGTTACACAGAGCTAGGCTTTGTGCTGCACAGTTTATGGAGTATTTCTTTAAAATAAGCTATCCTAAGAAATACCTTTAAAAAAAGAGAGTAGAGAATAGGCATGGAAGAAAGGTAGATCTCATTTTCAGTGTTTAGAAAACAAGCCGTTGTCCCAGCTGGCTGTGAGAGCCATGGCTGTGCCTGTTGCTGGATAAAGCCGTCCACTCTCGCATCCCCAAGTCTCGCAGCTATGCTCTGAATTCCAGCCTCTGCCCTCTGCATCTCCCTAACACGCAACCAGCCTCATTCGCCAGTTGTCTCATGGGTGAATCCACTGGGCTCGGTCCTTGTCCTTTGTGGTGGCCTCTTTCCACCCTTTGGGGGACTCCTTTCTCTGGTGCACACACAAAGCCTAGCTTTCTTGCCTGATTGGCTCACTTCATTCAACCACGTGATGCCTTCACATTGTGTCTCCTGGATGTTTATGACTCACCAGTGTAGCTCGCAAGGCGATCGCAGCCTCCTGACACAAATTTGCTCGTCTTCCTGTGCTCCCCAGTAATATAAATGGCTTCAAATTGCGTCAGTGTCTTTAACTAGGATGAAAGATGGCCTAGGGCTTCGCTCTCTGCCTTACCTCTTAAGTCAGTCACCAAATCCTGTTTTTTCTTTTTCTGCCTTCTCTAATCCCACCATGCTCCACCCTGTGTTCATCCACCTCAGTTCTGAATCTCATCATCTTTGCACAAATTCCGCAGCAGTTCTGCATTGGTTAGTGAAATTAGTCTCAGCATTGGGACTAGACAACCCAGTAGAGGGTGAGCTCATTTTGGTCCTCAGTTTTCAGAGGGCTCCGTTCATGGTAACTGAGTCCAAGAGAAACAGCACAGTAGAACAGTTGCTGTTGGGAAGATGCCCAACCCACAGTGGCCAAGAAGTAGGGAGAAAAGGGAGGTGTTGGAACAAGACGACAGCAATCACGGGCTGGGGTGATAGCTCCATGGCACAAATGCCTGCCTGGCAAGTGCGACGTCATGAGTTTGAACCCCAGTCCTGAAGAAAAAAATAGCAAGCGTCACCCCCCCCCCCGCGCCATGATTAGTCCTCCCTGGATCGATCCCCTGATGAGTCCAGTGTCCTCATGGTCCAACACACCTGAGACTTTGGGGTGACATTTTAGACCTAAACCAAAACAATTTTCCAAATTATTTTCCCAGGTGATCCTACTACACACTGAAATAAATTGTTTATTTTCCTGAATTGATTACTCACATATGCCAAAACAGATGTGGTACCCAATAAGGCTCGTGCCAGATTACGCAGAACACAGGACTAGACACAGCAAGACAGCAGAAGGCAAGCAGGATGGGCAGCTCTAAAGAGGCCAGAGTCACGTGTTCCAGGTTGATTGCGGATCGAACTTCCTTATACCAGGAGTCATACAGGAAATATCAAATTCTAGGGTGACAATAAGAAGCAAATATTGATAGCTATTGAATCCAGGCAAGGTAATCCACAAAATCTAGGAAGCAGCTGTGAAGGTATTTGTACATTTCTACAGAAGAACCTACTTTCTGCTGAGACCGTATTTAACAATCCAGAAGCATACTTTCTGGGTTTTGTACAACAGCAGCTTTACATTTTTTAAAAATATTTTATTTGTATTTATTTATTTATTTATTTTTGTTACAGGGTCTCATTAGGCTGCTCAGACTTATAGCGATCCTCCTATCTCAGCCTCCCCAATGCTGGGATTACAGGTGTGCACCACCATGCCCAGTTTTGCTGGCTGGCTCAGCACGTCTGTAGTTCCAGGGCCCACACTGCATGGGTGAGTGAGAGGTCTCAAACCTGGGTCGTTGTGCTTGCCAGGCACATACTTAGGCAGCGGAGCTATCTCCCCAGCCCCAATAGCAATGTTAAAGACTTCATATATCACCTTTCTTGAAACACCTGGTCTCCAGAGGAGGCTAAACCATTTCAGATGTGTTTCATAGCAGGATTTTGTTGCATTGAGCCCAAAATGGTCAGTAGGAAAGAATAACTGAATAAGCTATTTGAAAAAAAGATGAACTTTATGTGTAATTCTATGTCATTTATACTATGCCTAACTCAGCTTTGCTCGAGGAGATCTGAAGGCTCAGTACTTTGTTTTCATCTCATACCCAACTATCTATCTTGGCTTTTGATATTTTCTTAGGCTACATTAGTCTTCTCTGTAGTGTAATTGTGCTTCACTTGAAACAGGATTCTGCACAATTTGTTCTTCCTCCTTGCCATGTGTTAAAGCAAAGCTGACAAGATGTTCATTGAATAAAACAATAAACGGCCTCTAGAAATAATTAGTTGCAGACAAATAACATGCATACTAAAGGATATAATTTGAGATAAGGCAGATACATGACAATTGGTAAATTCTAGAGTACTTCGGCAAGTTTCTTAGGGATATTTTTCCAGGGGTATTGCTTGCCAGTCAACTTCAAGGAGCTATAAATACTTCTCAGGTTCTGAAATATTTTTTTGCCACAATTTAAATAAAAGTAAATAAAAATTTTGCCACTCCAAATGTTACAAATCTGTTCAGATAAAAATTAAGGGCTGTCATATTGCTTGATTAGTTGAAGAGTAAAGAAATATATAAAATGGAATTCGGAGATTGAATTCATATTTCTTATTTTAAAAATTTAATTACTGCAGGCAAAATAAATGTAAAATGATAAGATCTGTTTAGTTCTTCATTTTGAAATGCTAAATAGTTGTACTTTTTTGTTCTAATTTTAGATCCCAAGGATTTTATGGGTTCCATTGTCCTTGGGGGTAACTATGAACTCTAAATTTCTAAAGATAAAGAGTTATGGAGCATATTATATGAAATGCTGTGTAATTAAGAATAACGATTCTAATATTCGTTAATTAATAAACCCATTTGAGTCACAATTACTTATAATAGTGAATTACAAAGTGACTGTGTAAATGGATTGATAGCAGAAAAAGAGTCTGTGTTTTGGAGAGAGTGCGTATGTATATGTGGTAATTGAATAAAGGATAAGGCCTGTTTAAGACACCAAACTGGTTTGACCATGGACATTTTTCCACACGTCTCCTGAGAGGACATGATTGTGCTCTTTCTTATTACATTCTCTGTATCAAAATGGTTCAGTGCTGACAACTACTATTGCATTGGACTGACCTGATAAAACAGCACAAGAACAACTCACTAAATCTACCTAATGTTCAGCAAACTGGTGAGTCACCTGTTTGCTAAAAATTACATCTGCACAAACATGGAGGTTGTTTAAAAAACGGGAGGGAGGGCTGGGGAAGAAGCTCCGTGGCACAAGCACCGGCCTGGCAAGTGCAAGGTCATAAGTTCGAACCCTGGTTCCACAAAAAGAAAAAGAAAAGGAAAAGGGCGAGGACTCAATCAACCAAGGCCTACCTGGCTAATATTGATAAACTACATCAGTTTTTAGTCCATTGTTCCCAATAAAACTATTTACACTTCAATCTTACACAGATCATGATATTGAGTCTTGAAGAAAATCAAGGGAGCTAGGCAAGGCAGATTTAAGCTAATGAGGGGAACGCAGATGTCTGGAATGTGTCCTAAGGCATCAGAATTAGGAAGGCCATCTAGGTCTCTTATAGGGAGGGAGTACAAGGAGAAGAGAAGAAGGCTGACCATCTCGACCACAGGAAGTCACAAATGAACTCTAAGATGCTTCTTCAAAAGAAACAGCCTGTACAGTTTTTCATCTCAATACCAAAAGTCTCTTTAGCATTTTTTCTGATAAACCAGTACTCAGCTCTAGAAAGTTATGTCTGTGTTTCATACTCCATCCTTTGCCTTCCACACAGCTTAATTTTTGATCTCCTCTCAAACAGCCTGAAGGGGAACAAGGTGTCCCACCTCCTCACGGAATATGGAGCAGTAGGAATCAGGTAGCTCATACCAGCTGTGTCACCGAAAAAAATCTCTGAATTCCTTAAACAAGAAATTAATGCTGATTAAAGCTAAAATCTTTAACAAAGACGTAATGAAGGAAAGCAATCTCACAGACACTCTACAAAGATGGATAATCAATATTACATCTGAGTTTATGTTTTTTCTTAACCCTAAGTACAATCAGGACAAACTGAGGCTGAGGCTGAGAGGCTGGCTCTGAGGTAACGCTCTTGCGGAGCATGCGTGAGGCTCTGGGTTCAACATCCAGGGCCGAATAAAAAACCAAAGCATGAGCTGGGTGTGGTGGTGTACACCTGTAATCCCTGCACTTGGGAGACTGAGGCAGGAGGATCAGTGTGAGTTCGAGACCAGCCTGGGCTACAAAAGTGAGCTCAAGGCCAGCCTCAACTGCATAGCGAGAACCTGTCTCAAAAAGACAAAAAAAAAAAAAAAAAGCACGATCGTACAATGACACTCATTAATACTTTGTAATCATTATATCACCAAAATATTGGTAAAATCATCATCACAATATGACAAGATGGGAGAACACATTTCAAGCAATTTGAAAGAAATGGGCTTTTGCACTTCAGAACTTATTTCACTTACTAAATTTTAGCTCAACTTTACAGATGTGTGTTTGATAAGCTAAAATTTTAGTGTGCTCTTTTAGTAAAACGCCAATTTGTACATGTATTCAACTTGCACCTAGCCTTTCCCCCATATGTTTATTGACTTTTTCTTCACTCCCTAAGAGACTTAAAGTGAATTTCCTCCCTCATGAGATAAAGCCTGATGTCACTCAAGCATGTACCTACACATTTAACTGTAATTAGATAAACGAACATTTATTAGAATCAAAACAGAGCAATAAAAATGACAGTGCAGAGTTATCTTGGCATCTTTACTCTGCACCCTGCAAAGGTGGGTAGGGAACATGAGTTCTCTGCATTTTGGAATAGAGACTCAATATGGTGTTTCTCTACCTTACTGTGGACTTGCAAATGTCTTACTGTGACCAGGTAAAAAACGATCACCTCACATATGTTGTCTTCCGCAGACAAATATGTTGAAGTAATTTCTGTTATTTAACTAGTAACATCTATCTCTCAGTGAATCTCCTGATTCTGGTTTCATGACACACATGGTAGTAAAGAAAAGGAAGAGAAAAATTTTTGAAGGTAATATGGCAAAACAAAATCAATTTTTTTCTCTAAAACCAAGTATCTTCCAGTTTACTTCTGCCTCAAACAATTGTGTCACAGTCTCCTGACACTTGTTCAGTCCCCTGCGCTAGGTAATATATTTTGTTAGATTTTGTAATCTAAAATTTGTGCTCTTCTCATTCAGGGCTGTATCCATTTTTAACAGGGAAAAATGGAAAATGTTTCCGAATTAGGCTGAGGTCATAAATAGCAGGTAGTGGGTGAACAAGATGATGTAAATTCCTAAATATTTTATGTTCTTTTATATAAGTGGTCACCATTGCTGAGACTGTTCCAAAATTCACTGATTTTTATTGTTAATGATCACATTATTTTATTGTTAATGTACCCATTCTGCTTGGTCACTCAATTCTACTTTGTTCAGCTAACAGCTGATGTTCTACCTGGTGCTGTGTATTTGTTTCAGTTTCTTAGAATGCTACATAAATAATATGCCCTCTTGTTTCTCTATTTTTCATTCAGCATATCCTGAAGGTTTTTGCTTTCTATAAAATGTCAGTGGTTTATTCTTTTGTACTATTGAGCAATATCCCATTATTGGTATACATAAAATTGGTTTATCCATTTACTTATTAATGGAAGTTTGTCTAAAATTTAAGTTATTGGGGCTATATAGTACTAGACTTTAAATGAATATATTATTTTTATTCTATTTTGTCTATTTTTCTAAAACTGTTTAGCAATTCATTATAATCTAACCATTTAAAGAATTATTTGTTTTGCAAAATGTCAACATCTCAAAATTGGCAAGCTACTGATTTTCCTCCTTCATTACAGTATGGGCAAATATGTCAAAATAATTGATCATCTTAGTTAATCAACAAATGTTGGACCAGCCAGACAGCTCAGCAGCTGGAGTTCAATCTCCAGCATGCCCTGCAGGCTCTGTCCCTGGGGTAGGCTGAGACGGTGATTGAGACTGGCCCTGAAGGCATGTACCTGTGATCCCAGTGCTTGGGAGGCTGAAAAGAGGAGAATCACTAGGACTCTGATCTGTGTAGTGAGACCCAGGGAACTTTGTACTAAATTCATAAAAAAAAAGTTTGAATGAGCTAATAGTCAAAGTGGGAAAAATGATTGATCTAAACTTCATAACAATAAATACAGTTTTCCACTAAATTCTGTTACTTTTTCATTTCTATTTTTCTGAGGAAGCTACTGAAACTTTTTAAAATAAAATGAATTGTAGCTTTATAGCTATATTTAAAAGGAAAATATATTTGGTAGGGGGAAACTTTAATTTTTATTTTTCTAACTTCAAGCAGCACTTTAAAACTAAATGTTGAGAGCTAGGGAGACAGCTCAGTGGTCTAAGCACGTGCCTGGCAAGTACAGGACCCCCTGGTACTGAATGTCAGTTTAGAGGCTGCATAGACCCTGTACCAAATAAATAAATAAATAAATAAATAAATAAATAAATAAATAAAATTTTAAAAACTAATGTTGACTTTTTTGGGGGGATTTTTCTTTGACATTGTTCTTTGAACTGAAGGATCTGGCACTAAGATGGTACCCATGGGTGACATTACTGATTGACACTACAGGAAAGTGCCTGTATTTCACAGACACATCCTCACAAGCACCCAACCCTGCGGGGCTTTTTCATGCCAAACTCTCTCTGGGAGAACCGCGATGGGCAGCATTCCAGGATCGACTCAGTGATTATAATTCCCAAGACCAATTGTGACTTTGAATTTTCCTAAATAAGCTCATTCTTTCTGCACTTTGGAATCAGAAAGCAAGGAAGCAGTCTCACAAGGATTTCATGCATTGAACATTAACTATATTTAGAAATAAAATGAGGGACATTAAATGGAACTTCAGTCTTCCTCTACTTTCTTTGAAGTTTGTTTCTATTTCTTTTTTAATATGTAAGAGTCAACGATGCCACAGGTTTGTTTTTCCTCAGTAATGGGGCAGGGGCAAAGCACCTGCTGATCGTTTACTGCTGGTGTGGATTCACTCCCTCTAAGGAGGCTGTTTATTTTACTGGTGCTACTGATGAGTAAGACTTTGGAACACCAGAAAACAAGGATTACAGAAAACTTGAAAGAGGAGGACAACGACAGAGAAATAGGAGCTGGAAAACAAGAGGCAGAAAGGGGCTGTTTGGAGATGAAAAGAAGTCTGGCAGGAGCAGCACTGCTGATTTTTTTTTTTTTCAATTTGCAGAGAACCTTGTGAATAGCAGAAAATGTGCAGATATTCTTGAATGACTTGAAATCTTGAGTTTTGGGGTGGACAGATCTCACAGGTGCTCACTCCAGGATTTCCCATGATGACTCCGTCAACAAGTTCCTCCGACAACAGCCTTCTAAACGCAGTGGTCCTGTACACCCACAGGAAAGGGGAAGTCTTTGTGTAGCAGGTGATGCCCCTTCCGCAGCCTGCTTGTCTTCAACTATCTCTAGCTTTATGCTTCAGAGACTCACACAGGACCCAAGAAGGAAGACTCCAAGCCACACAGCTTCTGTGACTTTTGCAAAGAATCAGGATTGTGTCCCTCCCAATATAGCAATAGGTTATATAAGGTCAGCACTGCCTTTTGTGCCCTCTAGTATAGATGCATCTTATGAGGTAGAACAGCAAACACTGAATCACTTTGGTAGAGATACACAAAATGAATAATTATTGCTAGTTACAGAAAAAAAAAAACAATTATGCAATTCTGTGATGAAAACCAGTTTTTAATTTGGAGGGGAGATTCTATTAAAAAAAAAAAAAAAAAGCACATAGAACAGCTAAGTGTGCTGCTCTGGGAGAGAAGCCATCCTGCACACCTTCCTAATGCAATGGCATCATCAAGAAGGGCTACATGCTTTGTTTTCATTATTGCACGTTGTACACTAGATGGAATACAGTAGGCTTGTGTCCCAGGTACATATAATTACTGCTATTTTCTGTTGACTTCTCTATCTTAAGTGACCATTTTCTCTATTATCAATTCATCTAATATTCTAGCAAGAATACCCTTTATTGTCACTTAATGCTTACCAGGTAGTCCTTGATTATGATTAAATAGACATCTTGGATCACCAGCAGTTCTTATTTGGAGTCAGCTGCTATTATCATAAATGTTACTGCATATTCTCCACGCTAAGATATAGAAAACAGCATTTAATATAATGCAGCTTATTTTTCTATACCCCAAAGAGGACCTCAATGTACATTTCCACTGAAGGTATTTATCTCAGATATCAACAGGGTCCACTGTCCTCTTACATATACCCGACCCTACTGAAGGCAAGATAATTTGTTTTCCTACTGTTAGAAATGAAAGATTGGGGCTCTTGTACTAAATCTACCACCGTGAATGAACTTAGAGCAGAAACAGCAAGCCTAGCTACATCTAGGCTTAAATTAGCATTTCCATTTAACACATTTTAGAACTATCTTTAAGGAATGTGGAGGAGGGTATGCCATCCAAGAGAAAAGCCAGGCCATGAGCTGGATGAGGCTGTCTTTAACCTGCTTTGCTGGGCCACCAAAGTGAGGAACACAGTCGAAAGGAAAGAGTTCGGCCTGTCTCTGGATTGTCCAGAGCATGACGGCTCTTTCTAGGTCTTACTCTTAGGTGCATCTTCTCTACCATGAGGGTGGCAGCGGCCAGCGAGCAGGCCTGGGACACCACAGGGGCAAAGTGCCATGCTAATCCTTTCAGTTTTCCTGGCTGCTTCCTTCCCCTCCATACCACTGTGAAATGGAAAGACCGAACAGGTCAGACTACACCCAGGACAGTGTCCAGGCTTGGTTTCACGTGCAGTGTGACCTTTCTGAGGTTAGTCCTTCTAGTTACTAAACTCTAAAACTAATTTAGTGACTTGGAGCTAGAAAAGACTTGATCAAGGTAGAAATGTCAAAACTTCATTTTATTCCTGGTGGGCAATGTAAAGAGATGAGGAAGCCATCGTATGCTGGTTCACCTTTACACGTTCTTAGGTAACAGAGGAGCTGAGCACCTGCAGCTCACACATTAAGGGCCCTACATTCATTTTCACCAGTGACTGGCGCTAACATCTTCCAAACACATCGAGTACGCCCACTTTTACCTTTTCATTTTACAACCAGCTGTGGGGTTTGATTGTAAGCACACATGTTGGGGTGTTATGTAGCATTGTCATTAATATTTTCTTCTTTGTGCTATATTCTATATGCTTTAGTAAACTAATATTTTCTATCAACAATTTTAATGATGCAGGATATCTCAATATAAACTCTGAAATTATATCTGTTACAGTTTTCATAGACATAAGTATTCTTTTTTTGTTATTTTGCAATTTATTTAAATTGTTAAAAGGTAATGTTCTCTTTTGGAAGATCTCAATATCCTTGACTGAACAGGACGGGAAAATAAATATCTTTTGCTAGCATCAAACACTTATTTTGGTTTAGGGTACATTTTTATTATTCTGGTTATTTAATATTAATAACTATTCTCCTTAATAAATATGTCCACTCATTTTGGAGACTGGGCTTTTAAACATAATGTTAAGATAAGTCTTACTAAGTACTTTGAATTCTTATTTATTTAACCACTTCTAAAAACCTAAGAGGCTGAATGCTTTCAAAAGTTCTTCTAAAGCCATTGCCAGTTTTATTTTGTAAAACCTGTTTCAAAAATTAGGCTATCACTGTGAAAGAAATGCTCTTTAATAGAGAGGTGAAAAAAGGGTAGAAGAGGGTCCTGGAGCAGAAAAATGTCAAGTGAATCAATATGATTAATTAAATTAAGTGTGGGTTTATAAAACTCATATTCACAGATTTACACAATGCATTCACAGTGACATTTGAAAGATGTTCTGAAAATCCCTAAATAAAGTCTCATGCACATGAAGACATTTTTGTCTTTAAAAAATAAAAAAAAAATTATCTGCATAATAGAATTATATAACCGCTCGGCTGACTACTACTATGTATCTCATCTTTTGAGAGGAAAATAACAAATTTTAGTATCTACATGTTTAAAGGAAATCACGCCTGTTTTTGCTGCAGTTTGAGATGTGTATACTTAAATCCAGTAACTATGAGTGTGAAATAAGTAACTTTCTTTTAACTTTGTGTCAAGGTCATTTTAGGGTTAATCCACTAAATTTACAACTCTGTGCTCTTCTACTGGGTCACTAAATTGTTAAAACTTAGCAAATCAAATATTTATAAGACCAAATGTTAATTTTTGCAAGTTGTAAAATACATTGTAGAGGAAAAGGACTGGTTCTTTGGTTTCTGAAATACAACATTTAAAAACCAAAACAATGGTAGCACGAAGACAAAAATGCTAACTTAAACCTACTTGTAGAATTAGAATCAATGAATGATAAAAATGACAATGGGCTCTATGGCATGGCACAACACCTGAATTAAAGTCTTGGAGAAGATGGGCAGATTCATACAGTATGTCACTGGTGTGATCTGTGTGAAAATCAGTTTAATTCAAGAAAATTGACAGTTATGAAAGCATTAATTCTCAGTTGTTTATGATTACTCTCTCCAAACTGTGTATTAATATAAGGCCTTCTATTCTTGCTATATTAGTAGATTTCACAGAAAATGAGTCAGAGCTTGAGCTATTTTAATGAGTGACAATTTCTAATGGTTTAAAAAAAATAAAGGTTCAAGATGAAGATTTTATATCACAGATAAAATGGAAGATAATTGCGAGGTTTCCTTCAGTAACCTACTATGATGGTGAAAACCAGGCAAACATAAATGGTAAAACAAACCCCAATAAAGTTTCAAACACCTCTAAGAGGGATCTGTTCCTATTTGTAAATAACTCAGATTCATTTCTGCAACCTAAAATATGTGCCCCTGCCTGTTTCCAGGTCCAGTCTTGCTTCCAATTTCAAAACTTCAGGCTTATGGAAGTAAACAAGCTATTGCCAGGATAGAAAATCCAGCTAAGGTCTGAGGGCTGCTGCTGCCGCCCTCTTTTCTTACACAATTTGGTGCCAGTAGCTATTGGCAAAGGAAAGAAAGAAAGGGCTGCCACTGTGGCGTGCAGAAGCAAAGGACCAGAGGGGCATCACTTCAGTCTCTGGGCTGGGCCTCCTTCTCACTCCCATCTCTAGGGAAAGGAGATGCTCTTCATTCACAAAACAAAACGAGAAAATCTCTATAATTATTTTTGGCTCAGCTCCATTGAAATTCATTCTCTTGGAAGCTTCTCCATTTTAGATTAAAACAATGCTCAGAATATTCATTCTATGCCCCCCCCTTCCTCACCCAGTGCCCCAGTGTGCCACCCCCCAGCCCAACCCTTCCCCCACCTCCTTCTTGTCTTCTCTGCTTCTCCGTCTTGGTTGCATTTGCTCTCTGCCCCTGTCTTTAAGGATATTTTTTTGTTTTCTTTATCACACCAGAGTTGGGCCTCTACGTGCCTACTTCTGGTCTCCATGTTCGGAGTCAGCTGTTCCCATCGCCTCCCTCTCCCTTAGAGAAGATTTCTCCCACCCTGTACCGCTGATCATACTATAGGGTCATAAACTTGCTGATAGAACGCTTTCAGCCAAAAAAGTAGACCATTTCTCATCTTATGCCGTTCAGTAAAATTGGAAATACAACTCTTTTTCTGTCGCCTCTCCACTACAGAGTCTCAACACGTAGATAAAATCTTCATTGTCCATAGTGGACAGCAGTGATTAAATCTCAGAAGAAAAAAGCACTGGAACTTATTTTAAAAATGTGATTTAGACAGTCACAAAATTTAGTATATGAAACACGGCTATAACTGTTATAGAAACGTGGGGTCCTTTTCCGTTACTAGCTTTAACTTGTCTTTCCTCACCCAAGAAACAAAATTTTGCCGCTTTCATTTTAGTTAACCGATAAACAACTTCAGCACATAGAATTTCATTTCAAAATAAAGTTTGTGTGTATATTTTGACACAAGTGCTCTGTCCTTCGACACCCAGCATCTCCTGAATAGTGGCGTCCATTCTGGATCCTAACATGGCGGAAGAGTTTTATTTGCAAGGACTTCTGTTTTATGGAATTCCAGCTCCTTCTTCCTTTCCATTTCAGGTGGCCTTAGCGCTGGTAAATCTTTCCTAGGAAGAGGTGAGTCTGACACTAACGTTCATTAGCATGAATGTGCTTTTCTATTGCTCATTTTCTAATTGGAATAACTAATTTGCATTCACTTCAAGCTCTCGGTTGTTTTCAAAGGCATCCAACCCTAGTGCCCGTCGTGCGCAGTGTGCCTCGAGATTAGGTGCCCTTGCTACTTCCTGGAACAGGGGCTGGGGGCTGTGGAGACAGTACGCACCTATAAGTAAGCCCTACCCGTCCTGCAGTCTCCAGCAAAGAAAAACAAAGTCCTCACAGCTGCCCAGATGCGGAGCGATGTATCTGGGATTTCTTTTCCCAACTAAAACAATTTCATAAGTATATATTTAAAAGAGGTTGGGAATTCATTTCTCATACTCTATGAGCACGCTGATTAGACCCCATTTGAATTATCAGACAAAGAGAGGGAGAGAAAAAGGAAAAGCGTCCACACACTACTGTTAATTACACTGTAAACATTTAATAAATATTTCTTTCTATCCTTTGCCCTTTTCAAAAGGAAAGGTGGTAATTTGTATGTGCTCTGCCCCTTTCCTCCTATTGTTTTCTTTCTTTTCTCTCTGGCTTTCTTTCACTTCAGCAGAGAAGAGGTGGACAGACATGTTTAAGAAGATAGAGATGTCTGCCTCGTATATTTTCCTCACAGGAAGACACAGCTTAAGCACCTTCTACTTTGTGTTCAACCTGTGCTACATCACTAATCTGGAAGCCGCCTTTTAATTACAAAATTTTGGAAAGGGAATATAGCAGCAATACGTAACTCTTGCTTCCTAACCAAACGGGAGGAAGTTTAATGGTAACGTATGGCTGCAGAGATGGTTAGGGATCCATATGCATGTTCAACTCACACATTCAGGCAGTGCAATAAAGCAGGGAAAAACAGCTGATACACAAAAGGGACCGTCTAGACAGTGCCCCATCAGTCTGGCTAAATTTGGTGCCGGCATTCCCAATGGGACTGTAATATAATTGTTCTGGTGTCTGCGCTCACTCCCCCTGTCAAACACCATTCCAGATATACATCCTTTTCCCCAATTCTTCTTCTTCCACAAATATGAAGCCCAGACCATGCCATGCTGGAGAAGGCGTTCGATGGCCCAAGCCCAAGAAAATGTTGTGATTTAGCAAAAGCGTGTCATGCGATTCCTTTTTTAAATCCCCCTTGCTACTTCTTAACTCCAACTAGAATTAATTTCAGGCAATTTTTAATAATTTAAGCTAAGATCATGGAGGAAATGTAAATGCAAATATCAACCACCTGAAAGCACTGAGCCTCTTAGGTGAAAGTAAACAGGCCTTTTTACTCCTTTCTGTCTATTAACCTCGGTTAAAAAAAGTAGCAGAAATCCGAGATGTGGAAGTATAATGATGAAGAGCTCATAAATTCTAATAAAAAAGGCCAATAAAAACAATGTGAAGCAAAGCACTGAAGAAATACGAATTGTCTAATTTTTTTTTTCATTTTTGAGTTTAAGCATAATTTTTCTCTAAATATCTTTTGGAAGTTAAATTTCTATTAATTTGCATATGAATGATTTTACATTCTTGGCTTTAAAATAGAGAAACCAGCAATATATAGTCATTCATTTTTTAAAACTATCAATTAATTTTTTTTTACATATTTGGGTTTAACACATCAAGAAAATGAAAACCATGAAGGATTGAACCAAGCCAAAAGGCATCATTAAAATGAGTAATAGGTTATTAATAAAAATGCTCACCATCTAAAAATTTACACAATATTAAAAATAAAGCTCTCATTTTTTTAAAAAAAGGAAAATACAAATTTAAGGATTGCCATATGCTACAATGGCTGATGACTATATACTTTATTGTATTTTTTGTTTCAACTTGTCATTTGTGGGCAGGGATATTGAAATTTACCACAAAACTTATTTTCCAACCTCTTTTTAATGTTGATAAAAATTATCTTGAGGAAGAGTCTGGTCTTTGTTTTGTTTTCCCTTCATGTCTTTAGTGTGGGACTACCTTAGTATTTCCTGTGGGGGAGGTACAGTAATCCTTTCCCAGATGCTATAAATAGAAATTTGTCTCCCACTTCCTAGCGGTTGTGAGATGCTAGCTTAGGATCCCAAGTGAGAGAAGAAAGTCTCCCAGCCCCCACCAGGGACTCAGCTAGCTAGGAAAAAAAAAAAAAAAAAAAATCAAAGCAAATACTGCAGGCACCAGACCCTGTCTTTATCCAACTTCAGGGGGCAGGGACACAAACACACCAAGTAAGGACACAAGCAAGGAATGATGGAAGACCCAGAGCCTCAACACACACAAACACAAAGGGCTGACCACACACAAAAAAAATCACTGCCAAAGTGACCACCAAGTCTCCTGATAGTGTTTTATAGATGTCCTGTAGTTCATATGTGGAAAATAAAATCATATTAGGAGCTTGTGTCTTTCCATTGTAAAAATTGTTAATACACAATTTGTGAATTTGTATTTTCCCCTTCATTGTACAAGGTACTTTTCTGGATATTGACATGGGTGCTAGAAACAGTCATTAGAAAAGATGATGTGATCGTACTTCAGCGGAATCTACCCAGTTGGGGTCTGGGTGCTTTGATGGTGGTTGTTATTTTGTTCTATTTGTTTGTTTGTTTATTTGTTTATTTAAGCAGGTACTGGTAGAAAATGAAAGAAGTCCAAGCCATAGGCCTCTGTGAGGCAAAATAGTGTCACCCAAATCTGAGTTTTAGAGTTGGTTTTCAAACTATTGTGTCCTATCCTATGAGACGTCTTCAGTCTTAACTGGATAAAAATGAATATATTTGTGCTGGGGTTCTTAGCACTTAACTTACATGCATGGGAATTGGTAGGATATGAAGGAGCAGAAGAAAGACCATGTGTGTGACATTGGGAGCGGATGTGGGGACAGGCGGAGTGTGACTGGGGGTGAAGGAGTGTTCAGGCCAGGCTGGGGGCCTGCGTAGAAGCAGTGAGAGAATGCAGGGCAGAACGTGGGGACGTTTTGTGGGGAGTTACAGGCTCGACATAGTTGGAAGATGAAGAGGGGGAGAGGCACAGAGAGGGTGGGGAATGGTATGTGTGCGTGCGTGTGCGTGCGCGTGCGTGTGTGTGTGTGTGTGTGTGTGTGTGTGTGTGTGTGTGTGTTAGAGATTTCAGTTAGGGCTGAGCCTTGAGTTTTTGTTGGGTCGCTTCCCTGGCTGGCATAAGCAGGCTGGAGTTTCAGGTTCAGGGTGGAGGGCAGGCAGGGGATTGTCCTTGGAGTTTCTCTCTCTGGCCCTGGCCTGTGTCTGCCTCTGGGAAGGAGTGGGGGGAGGCCTCTCTGCAGCTGCCCCTCTCACACTCAAATAAAAGAACTTTTTTTTTTCCAGGGGTAGGGAAGCTGTGAATACTTTTCCCAATAAGAGATGAGGCATATTGAAAACTATATTAAATTACCCTGATTAACAATTTAGCCACGAACTGGGAGCTTTGGGAGCTCTCTATAGGCAGGACTGGGGGCTATTCATGCCAGCAGCTACGAGGTCGAAAGGTTTCTGAAGTTCACAGGCTCAAAGCCTTTGTTATGCTAACAGACAATCTCAAATCAGCTGCCTAGTGGAGTGTGAAATATAAATGATTCCTTGAGAACTTCCAATAAGTTGTCATTCTTGCTCTCCAAATACCAGGACAGGCTGCTAATTTCTAGCAGGCCCTTTTGCAACATTGCTAGCCCTAAATGAATGCCTTTGTAGTTCAAATAATCTTTTCAAGGGAGCTGTCCTATCGTCATAGCCCAAATGCATCTTGGTTTTGACTATTAAATGAAAATCAGGGCTCAGCCATGTTTGGCTTTTCCAAGCACCCGATGTTTGGGAAGGGTGGCAGCAGCTCTTATGCACAAGTTAGCACCCACTGCAGGAGGGCCAGGGCATGAATAACAGCCCACAGCCCCAAGCTACCCAACTCTCACCCGCTCCCCACCAGGAACAAAGCTCTGCCAGAGATTTACGGGGCTTCCCTCAGGCTGGACTACCTTCCCTTTCAACTATACCAACATTTCTCTGATTTATGAACCCTCTGTCCAAGAGGACAGCCAGCTGACCTGCTAGCATCTGACTGGTCACTTCGAAGCATCAACTTTCGGATGAATGTATCCATTCTCCAGGGCCGACCAGGCCAAGAGGAGGGCAAGGTGTGTGTGCAGGCTTTCACATGCCTCTGGATGTTATTGTATCATTTTACCATCAGAAGGATACACACAGGGCTGATGATCTTGGGGGGGACCTTTGAACACACCCAGATGGACAGAAAAAGTCCTCGCTCTCTGAGTCTGAGCTGCAAAGCTTTGAAAGTAAGGAAAACTACCTCCTATTTCAAACTCCAAACAGGCTGGAACAGTGGGAGTGCGAATCTATCAGGGAGAGTGTGCCCAGATTAAACACTCTAGCAGGAAGAGACAAGGCCAATTTATACAAACACAGAAAACACACAGAGCACAGGACAAAGCTCAAATGGAATGAGAAACCCATCTGCTCTGTCCTTACAAAGGGACAGCAGCAATAATTTTGGACCTAAAATTTTTGACGTTTCTAAGTTCATGTTCTCAACTTTTTGCTGAAACACAGAAAGCTCAATAATATCAGAGAAGACTGTTTTTTGTTTTTGTTTTTCTTTTTTTCTGCCAAAGAGAAGGTTTGAGTTTTGAGGCAAGGAGCTGGAGTGGGAAAAATATAAAATGAGCTAGCTTCCTTAATATATACTTTGGGCAAGCTTATAAGTACAAAAAATAAAAGCAGTGTGCTTAAATACATCCTTAGGTAGCTTTATAGAGCTGAAGGATAGAGAGCTTTAATTTCACTTCGTCTTTTTTCTTGTGCTTCTAACCACAATTTAAAAATGCTACACAAACATATTCTGAGGGTGTTCATTTTGATTGGCACAGACACTGGTTAAGTAAACACTTTTTTCTTTCCTAGGTAGATTAAGACTTATGACCAAATATTAAAACATGAATGAGATATCAATAAGAATGGTAGTGTAACATTCATCAGTTTTTCTATCACCTAGCTTACACATTTGAATCTTGCTTCTTAAAAAAGAAAAATAAAAAAATCCCAGCTGCGACCCACAGCTCTCAAGAACTCTGGGCTTCAGAGCTGAGAATATGCTCAGCAGACTGGGAGAATGTTTAGGAGCCAGGTCATCGCCTGCCCTTCAAAGCCTTGTTTCACTGAATAAAACAATCTGCAAGTTGCATTGCTTAAGAAAATTAGTTAAGGCTACTTCTATCTGCAGAATAAAAATTTATAGTTTCTTCTCTACAGCACAGAATTAGGCAATCATGTGGTATTGACCTGCTCCCACACCTCTCACGGGGACTTAGCATCCTTGTTCTTTATTTCAGAGACAGTAGAATGATTGGTGCTGGACGCACGTCAGATTATGTAAAAAGAAGGCCACATTCATAGCTAAAAGTTTGAGGGCTATAAGACACCACGCTTTAATTTAATTTCTCTTTTCCATTTAAAAATTTAATTAATATTAACCTATAGGAGGTCTATGCGTTATGGCTATCCACTAAACATCCAGAGGAAAAATGCTTTGCCCATGCTTTGCAAATACTTATTTTACCACTTCGAAGTGTCCTCTCTCTTTCGTCTTTAGCACATCAAAACAGGGAAGAAAGCGCTTTTGTGTTATAACTACAGAGAAAACATTGGAGAATGTGTCAATGCAGTGAATACCAGCACCAGTTTGGGGGTTGGTTTGTTTTTCCCCCTGCCGTGATATTTCTTTTCCCTTTGCTTTTGCAGTCTTTAAACTGTGGCCACTTTGAGAAAAGCAATGGTTGAAATGAGAAGTTAGGACAAATTGCATTAAACCTGTGTGTTACTAGAGTAGAAGAGCCACAGAAGCAGTGCGGGGCCTCGACAGCACTGTGGCGCTCTGCATGCAAAAAAAAAAAAAAAAAAAAATTAAATTTTAAAAAAAAAGAAATAAAGCTGGTCTTTTACATTTTTAGCTAAATAGTTATGATCCAAGAGAAAGGGAATTCCTGTTTTAAAAGAAGAAAAAAGTGATCCAAGAAAGGGAATTCCTGTTTTAAAAGAAGAAAAAAAGTTGCTCGGCTTGCCATCTCTCCAGGGCAGGGGGTGTGTGTTTGTGTACATGCATGTGTGTGCGTGCATGTGTATGCATGTGCGTGTGCGTGCGTGTGTGTGTGTGTGTGTGTGTGTGTGTGTGTGTGTGTTTAGGGAGAAAAGACAGAGTGGGGGAGGAGGGAGGGCAGATAACTTTACTGACATATTAATTCTTTAGATAGCAGCAAATGAATGGTCCAAATAGACATTTGTTTCCCTTAATAGGTTTTGTACAGGTCTCTTACAAGCTGCGGCATATGCTTCATTTATATGTATATTTATTTAGAAGGATAGAGAATAATAGGCGCAGTTTGTCCATAGTCGCAGTTATTATTTAAAGCCCAAAGAGGTTAGAACTTTTTTTCAACTCCAAACACGAATACAAAAGTCTCTTCCCTACGCCTCTGGCTTTTTGTTGAGGGCCAATTAAAACTAAAGATAATATTCTAATTATTGAGCCTGGGTGGGAGAAAGAATGGGGCTAAAAGGCAAAATGACTCCAAGATGGCTGCCACTCCCTTCTTCCTCCTCCTCCTTGCTGCCTGTTTTCCACATAAAAATTAATGCAATATTTTGTTTGGAAATCACGCTGCGGATCACTTGCAAATGAGGAGCCTTGGAGGCACCCACCTCGGCCCAGAATGCCCTCCTGGTGCCGCGGAGGTGTGCAGGCAGACTCGCATGCACACATGCAAATGCATCGAGGCTTGTGTACAGTGGGTAGACGCACACACGTACACACTTGGGTGTGCGAGCCATACCCACGGCTGCACAGGCGAGAAGGGCCAACAGCCCCCTCCATTCTTAGGACAGAAGGACAAGGGGGGCTCCAGGCCATCACCTTCCTCACCAAAGGTTAGAAAAAGCACTATTCCTGGTCTGGATTCGATTTTTTAAAAAGATATATCTTACTGATGACTCTCTCATTAGGCGGATTTCGTAAGTCTAGGGAGACAAGATTTCCATAAATTATCTCTCTAACTCATCTCATGCTGATACCTAATGCAAAGCTCAAATTGCTTTTTGAATTTTTTTCTTCTTCTTTTTTTTTTTAATAAGGGAGAATATAAAGCTAACCACCTTCTGGACAAACATGTTAAAGGATTAAGATCAGTCTTAATGACTATTATTAATTATAATAAAAGTACATTTTTAATCATAGAGTTCCATTCATAAAGCTAAATTTAAAATAATGTACAGAATAAATAAAATGATATTTAATTCTTTCGAACAGATTTCTAGCAGCCTGCTGTGTAGAGTGGAGTGTACTAGGCACAGAACAAAGCAATGGTTTAGTTCCTATAGGAAATATATTAAAATGAAAAAAAGAGAAAAAAGCCCACAACCCTTTATCCAAAAGCCATCAGGGACAAGCACTCAATACAGGTTAACAAGCAGGAGCTGATAAGATAACATTTATATGAGGTCAGAAGTCAAATGCCAGTCAAAGGCTTTTAACCTCTTGGGTCATAAACAGAAAGAGTTAAAAGTGAGAGGCAGTTATTTATCGGATTTTAAGAGTACCTGATCATTGCTGGGGAATTTCCAACGATGAAACTAGTTGGGATTTATAGAGAAAGGACCTGGGAGCTGTTCAAAGAAAAATAACCTGCAAACGCACGATTCTTTAGTTGGCAGGGAGAAAAACAAATGAACAACAAACAACAACAAAAAAAAAACCCTTTTTGAGAGGAAAATAAATCTAGCACTTTCAGTGGATTTAAGAAAAATAACTCCGAAGCACTGATGGAGAGCCATTGGCTAAAATAAAGAAAATCATATTTTTACAAATTCCATCTTGAAAAACTACAACCAAAAACCATTACCTAATTTATTTCCAGGTTTTTATTTTTCTTTTACTCTTCTTAGGCCTCCTAAATTAGACAGAATACAACTCCAGTATCACAGTACGTTTTGCCCTTACAAAGCCATCCATTTAAAATTTAAAATTATGCATATATTCTAACAGCAATTATTTTAAAACACTGAAATATCGAAACTGCTTAATTAAATTTTTATCTTAATCTATCTAGAGAAACAGATGTCTTATTTACTGCAGGAATAATTTTTTCTTTGTTTTGATTTTTGTCTTTTTTTCTCTCTGTTTTTCGGCTTCTATTCCAAACTCCCAAGCAGTTTCTGGTCCCTGGGTCCCCGCTGGTATATATTTTCAAAGTGCCCCCACCCCCTTTTTTCTTTTGCAATGCAAGAAAGCAGCTCTAGATATCTCTTTCTAGAGAGAGATAGAGGGACTGTTGTTAGGCCTGCTAAGGCCCACTGTTTCTTTAAACAGAGTCCACAATACACTAGGCGAACATTGTGGATTTAAAATGCTTTTAAATATTTATCACTAGTATTTTATCATCATATTCAAATGACACCTGGAGTGCACTCACCTTTATTGACAATCTCTGTTCTGAAAGTCCATTTGCTTCCTTAAAGCCCCCCAAGCAGAACAAGGACTCCCCGTTTTCATTCAGTTAATGTTTAGTAAAAAACCAAGCAACCTTAATCAGCATGCTGATTGCATCGTCAACTAACAAATAATTTACTACTCTGAGCATTGCATTCCATTAAAAGCTCATTAAATTTTCTGTTCTCCAATGGGAGGTTTAGCTTTTGAACTGCATGCTTTTGCTTCGAATGATCATTTATTCAATTTTTGCAAAATGTTGTGGGGGTTTTTTCCTAAAGTATAGGTGAGCATTTCAATACCTATCGACTGCAAACATACGGAAATATAGCCCAGGGTTTGAGAATGTTCAATTTGATTTACAAACTCTGTTTCATAAAAATTCAACACCATCTCTTGTACTTTTAGAACATAATGAAATAACTGAGTTTATCCATGATTATGGGGAACCAGACATAGTCTCAGAAATAGCACACAACGTAAAATATTAAATCCTTTTTTAAAGCTTAAAAGTTTTTTCCACATATTCTAGTTATTATCATTTTCCTTGTTTTCTTCTTATTATTAATCCTTGTACATAGTTGCTGTCTGCTGATTGAAAAGGGACATTGTACCACAAAGCCCTTACCCTATTTGATGCCAAACTTAAAATCTCAGGGGAGGGGGCTCGTAATGCAAAGAAATCCCCATTTTCTGGGGTCTGCACATTCTCTGCAAACCCCTAATCCCCTGAATTGTTTTCCTGCCCAGACTTGCCTAGCAAAGAGCATATTTATAATTTTTAATTTAGGAAGATGTAGGAAAATATCAGACCCCAAATTAACATGCATCTTTGGACTGCTAATTGTGCTCATTGCAAATTTGGGTCATTTTGCATGAGTGAGTCTGATGTGGGGCTGGGGCTGAAATTGCCACGTAGCTCAGTGGATCCCTGACTCCCCGCGCTAATCCTGAACTCGGTGATTGTGTCAGGTGCAGTTCTGTGTGCTCTAGCAGCTGGCTCATCCTCATCAATGCAAATAAGGCGACTCCAGCAATCAGAGCCTCGCGAGTGTGAGGCCTGATTGCTGAGGGCAGGCGGAAGCACGGCCACAGCCTCTCACTTTCAAATCACACTAAGTGACAAGACAACTGCCGTGTCCCTCCAGTGCAAAATCAACCCTTCGAAAACAAAACAAGGAGGGGATGGCTACACAGAAGAGAAAAACCTTGGTGTCTGGGAAGGGGACTCGTTTAGACGGGCTCTATTTCAACACAGAGATAATGCAGGGTGCGTTTCAACAAATAATTATTTAGCTTCCATTCTGTACAAGAGACTTTGTTTTAAGAGCGGCAGGAGACGCAAACAGGGCAGATGCAATTTCCGCCTTCAAGGAACCTTATGATTTGATTGCAGAAAATTATAACGATGAAGATAATAGCACAACTGTTATTAAGCAACAGTCACCAAAATCTTCAATGAAAACCATTAAACATACTTTGAAGCAAAGTGTTTACAGATGGCCTTGTAGAGTGGACATGAAGAGTGTCGCTTTGGGAGCTCTGAGTTCAAATCCCAGCTTTGCCACTCACTCACAGCCACCTCGCCTTCCTAGACTGTCAGGTCGTCCTTGGCAAGAGGGGGGCAGGGGAACAGGAGTCCCAGCCTCGCAGGGACGTGAGGAGAATGAAACTAAATTCTGCAGATAACTCACTACCCGCTAGGTACATAGTAAGTGCTCACTAATGTCAGCAGCGGTCATTATTATGGCCACCCTAACGCAGAAAAAATGGAAGAACCCAGAAATAACTAGATATGCAGTTTGAAAGCAGTTATCCGATCTTGTCTCTAAATTCCCATTTTACATGTCGTGCTTACCATGGGGAAGTGAAATACTGCAAACACTAAAAAGCCCTGTGTCTCTCAGTGGTGCCCGGGCAACCCTGGCAACTCGGAACATGAAGGAGAGAACAAGAAATCTCTATGCTTCTCCTTTTCTTCTTTTCCAAACAAGTGTTCAGATTTCCCCTGCATCGCAGCCCCACCCTCTTTATTTTCCTGCCTAATCTATAAAGGAGGATTAGCAGCAGCACGCCGCTTTGGCATAGAGCAGATTCTGGGTGAGGACCTGTAGGTAGAGTTTAATGAATACAATTTTCTAGCACTGCGAGTGCATATTTTTAGCTCCACGCTGGGTTCCAGCATTGGTTCTTGAGACAAATGAGCAGACTCTTTGATCAGACCTAGGTGTTGCTCCAAGAAGAACATTTTTCTTTCTTTTTTTTTTTTTTTTTTCCCCAGAAAGTGGGTGCGGAAAAATGTATTCACCGAATTTGTACTCTCTAAATGCAAATATCAGATTACTGGCCTTTGTCCCAAGCTGTTGCATCATGGGACTGAAGTAGACCTTTGTAGGGAGAAAAAGTACCTCCAAGCAGGACCAAATCCGATTGCCTGAGAAAGAGGACGCTAGTAGGCAAGTGGACCATTGACGTGTTTCCCCTCTGAGAGTAAGGCAGAGGTAGCTAAACTTCCCAGGGGAGATTTGGCCTACACAGCATCATAGACACCATATCCCCCCTGGAGTTATCAAACAATAAAGCTGCTTCCTTTGCCAAACACAAAGAATGGCCTGCAGTTGGATATTAGCAAACAGAAAGCCACATAAAGAAGAGAGAAAAGGAGGTAGGAGAAGAAGGAAAAAGAGGAAGGGAGGAAGAACGGACAAAAAGAAGAAAAATTGCACTGAAAGAAAAGCCTACAACGAGGCTTCCTCTCTCCTTCAGCTTGTTATAGACAGGGCAGCCATCCAGGCTGGGCTTGCTTTTAGGCAGGGCTGGGGAGGTGGGGGGGGAACTTGGATGCAATGCCCAGCAGGTCGGGATGAGGCACAGGGTCTTTTGGCAAGAGCTGCGACTTGAATACCTCGGCATGGGGCGAGGGTGTGCAAGGTGGGGAAGGATTTGATCTTTTGCATTCCTGCTCAGGCCCCTCTCTTTCTCTTTCTAATAGGATTAACAGATATTTTCCTAGGTAGAAATCAAAATGTGTCAAATCATCTGAGACAGTCAATTTGTTCACAATGCCCACGTTCGTGCAGTACCGATGCTGCACTATTCAAAAACAGTCTCGTTTCAGGAGATACAATGCAGCGGAGAGGTAAACATTTATCTTCATAATCTTACCCTCCTTTCAGACTGCTTAATTTTTCTCAGTGATGTTCTCCTCCTCTTTCCCTCCCCCAACCCCCACCTCATCTTGGCTTCAAGACACCCAATATAGAAAAAGACGCGACTTCCCCTGAGGACTCAGATCTCCGTGATCCTGATGACGCAACGCGCGCTCTCCATGATTCCTGGGAGCTCCCCGGGTGTGCTCCGTGTCCTGCCTCGCAGCTCCAGTGGTCTTCATTTCTGCATCACTTGCAAAGCCTCCTCCAACACCTGGGAGGCTTACCTCCACCCCTGTCCTCCCACCTCATCGCCAGCGATCAGAGCTCCTTCCCCGGCCCGGCCCTTCTCTCCTTTTTATTGTTATTATTGCTATTATCATCCTCTCCACAAGCGCAGCCCTCTTCCGCTTCTCCTTAGGGAGGCATTAAGTTCCCTTCTTTTGTGCTACCTTAAAACTGCTTGTCCTCCTCGGCTCCCTTTGAACACTACAGACCACTGTCACCTTCGGAACAATGCAGGAAGGTGGTCAGGGTAGGACTCCAACTCCACATCTCAGAAAAATCGCATGCATTTTTCATCCCTCTCCCCACCTCCCTTTCTTTTCATTGAGTCTCCATGAGATAGCAGCAATTAGAAGCTCTGAAATGAATAGAAACAATGGGCACCCGTGTGGTGTCTTAAGATTCGAATCGTAGACGTTTAGCGAGCAGAATAAAGCTCTGGTTTCATTCCGGTTCCTTACAGCTTACTTAGCGTGGGTCCAGCATGTGCCCGAAGCACATGCGCTGGAAGCCTGGCGCTGGGGCTTGGTGCGGCTGGAAGGTGAAGGGGGCCCTCTGAAAGGTGGAACCTGAGGGAGGTTTGAAGTCCCTGGGGCAGCACAAAAGAAATTATGGGGCCGGATTTCTTCCACTGCTTTCACATCCAGGCAATGAGGGGTCTGGCTGTGCCCCACCGAGCGTTTCTGCCTGGGTGTGGGCCTTGCCACGGGCTCAAGGCCGCAGGCCAGGTGGATGAGGCCTGAAACCTGCAAAGCGCTGCGGCAAAACGATCCTTTTCTTTCTTCCATGTCTTTGGGTCAGGGATTTGTCATGTCAGGAGAAAGCCAGTGTGTCATTTGTATGTTTAGAACATATATAGTTTCTTTTTCCGAAAAGTGGATTCTGACAGTGATGTCCATAAGAACGCCTTTCCTATTGACATATATATCATATATATTCATATATATCTATATATGTAGACTGTCATGTGTGACCCTGGTCCCAACAACACGATAAATTGATCCAACCTGCCTCTACCTACCTTCCCTCTCCACCGTTTCCCCTTTCCCCACTAACATCCTACCCATTCTTGCAGAATCCAGCTTAATGCACATGTCAACAGGGAGATGTGACCAGATCCTTCCAGAAGGGATCCTTTTCCCCAAGGCGGTTGACCATGCTCTCCTTATGGCCTGCTGGAGTTAGGTGTGTCCTGAAGCGCCTACACAACACACCCGGAGGAGTCCTGAGAGGCAGACAAGGTTGAGTCCTCGTTGGGCTGCCTCCGGCCACCCCAGCAGGGGCTCAGGCGCACGGAGAATCTTAGCAACGATGGCCCCACTCTCCAAATCTGAGAAAAGCCCAGCTCTCGCTCTTTGAATTTGCATCAGGTGGACACCAAGCCACCCCACTCCTTCTCCGACCCCATTTCCACTTACATTGGACAGTGACTTTGAGGCTCCCAACAATAGAATTTTTAATATTTTTTCATCTAAATGTTCATCTTTAGTAAATACATAACAAGATGGAGTGTGAAGCGAGGGAATTAAAAAGTGCTATCTTATATCTGAATGAATAAATCATTTGTATTAGCGCTTCTGTTTGCAGTCTGGTCTGGAGTCGGCGACAAATACCTAGGCACTCGCACTCTTTGACACCATGTATTCATTTATCAGTTTTTAATTTTTTAAGCACCCTGACAAGTTGTTTACTGTGTCATCTGGCGTCGGCCTGAAGGGAGGAGCTGGGCCACATGTGTTCATATTTAGCTTTTGAGTCATCCTTATTATTTCGGCTCTGATTTGCACCAGGTATTTATCTTCAAAGGATCACCCCTAGCATAACAAAAATCCTACTCAGTATTTGAGCATTTTTCTCAAAACCGGCTTCTCTTTTTGCAACCTGTTCATTTCAGTATTGCATTTTCTTTTCCTCCTGATAAGGCAAATGACACTTTAGCCTTAGTTAATGTAAAACAGGGAGGTGTTAATCTCATTTCCAACATGTCAGCTTTTCCAGGTGGGTATTAGTACGCGAGATCCCCTGCTGGCAGTCTCCACGGAATCTTTTCGGCTGTGAAGTCCAAACCTGGTAATTTTTGCCCCTTCAGGTCTGCTTCATTCATTGAAGAAGATGTATCAGTAGCTAAATGCACATAAAGAAATAAAGAGACGTTTGCAAACTATTGACTTAACTCTGTACTCAGACACCGTGATAGATTTGTTTTAAAATATTCACATACTACAAACGCTTGGGTGTGTTTGATGATCAAGCAGCAACTAAGTATAATATTTAAGAGAGACAGTGAGATCTATAATTTTGCATGAGGGAACACCAGTTTAGTGCTGCCATTTGCTTGAATACAGTAGTTAGAAAAAAAAAAAAAAAAAAAAAGAAAAGCATGGACCGTATTAAAAGAGTTGTTTCACAATCCCATAGCTAATAAGGAAAGTACATTCTTAAAGCAACTGAGGGATCAAACTTTTCTATTTTTCATATATATATATATAATTTATGTATTTGGTCCAGGGTCTCACTACACAGCTCAGACTCATAGTGATCCTCCCGTTTGTAGCCTCCCCAGTACTAGGATTACAGGCATGTGACACCATGCCCAGACTGGGTTGCCTTTTCAGTGTGCCCTGGGGGGTGGGGCCTGTGCTGTATGCAGGACTGCGGATCGAACCCTGGTCCCTGAACTTGCCAACAAAAGCGCTTACTGCACTGAGCTATCTCTTTGGCCCTAGATGATATTTTAAAAATATTTTTCACAGTACTGAGGAGATAATGGAGAGTACTGAAGAAATATGTTGTCTACAAGTATTTCATCCATTGGGGGGATTTCTACATATATTACATGATTCCTACTAACATCTCAGTAGTTTTTAAAGGCAATTTCAAAAGAAGTCAGTATAAAGAGAAAAACAGAAATCAGTAATTTTGATGTATCACTTTTGTAATTTTGGTGTATTACTGATTACTTTGGTATTCCGTGGCAGTCTCCACAGAATCTTTCTGGCTGTAAAATCCAAACCCGGTAATTTTTGCTCTCCTTTATTGTATGTGTTCAGATCTGCTTCATTCATTAAAGAGGATGTATCAGTGGCTAAATGCACATAAAAATGCACATAAAGAGACATTTGAAAACTATTGACTTAACTCTGTACTCAGACACTGTGATAGATTTGTTTTAAAATATTCACGTACTATGAACGCTTGGGTGTGTTTGATGAGCTATGGACTGAGCTATCTCTTTGGCCCTAGATAATATTTTGAAAATATTTTTCACAGTACTTAGGACAGATTGAGAGTGCTGAAGAAATATGCACCAGCCCTCCATGTACCTTTTTAAATTCTCATACTATGCTACTTTGCTTTTTTTTTTTTAGAGATGAGATTATTTATTTATTTATTTATTTATATTATGGCTGGCTCAGCCTGCCGGGGGGGGGGCAGTGCTGGTGCAGCATGTGGTGCTGGGGATCAAACCACGGTCCCTGCAGTTGCCTAAGCTTGCATAAACTAAGCAGGTGCTTTAGACCACTGAACCATCTCGCCAGCCTCATGCTACTTTGATTATTATAGTTTTGTAGCATATTGTATACACCTCTGGCTTTGTTCTTATGATTTGCTTTTGAGTTTTCTCTCAAAATTTTTACGGTTACTTGAAGTTTCTTTTTGTACTTCCATATAAACTTTAAAATTGCTTATTAGTTTGTGTGAATACTGGCACTAATATTTCAATAAGGGTAGCAGTGAATCTGTAGATTGCTTTAAATGCAATCAATATTTTAGCAATTTTGATTCTTCCAATCCATGAACAGTGGATGTCTTTTAATTTCTTTGTAACCTCACCATTTTTTTAACTGTTGTCTTATAGCTTTTGCTGTAGCTATCTTTCCATTCTTTTCCTTTCACCTCTTTTATTGAATTTGTTCATCCACATTTTGATTTTTGGTAGTTGTTGGGAATGGGATTCTTTATTTGATTTCATGTTGAAATTACTGGATTTAGCTATATAGCAATGCTGTGAATTTTGTATGTTAATCTATTATCCTGACACTTTGCTGAATTTATTAGTGGTAGATTTTTTGATAGGATATATATTTATATACATAATATATACGTATATGTATATGTATATGTATATATGCATGGTATCTGAAATAGTAACAATTTGATTTAACAATATTTGATGCTTTTTATGTCTTTCTCTTGACTACCCTGATTAGGACTTCTAATATTATGTTGAATAAATGAAAGTGGGTCTCCTTGATTAGTAGATTTTAAACAAAATTTCAACCAGTTCTAATTTAAGGAAGAAACAAAATTAGCATTTCAATGTCATATAGAAGTGAAATTTTATGCTATTTTATTTCATTTTATTGGTACCAGGGATTAAACCCAGGACCTTGTGCTTATCAGGCAGGCAGGCATACTGCTAAGCTATCTCTCTGGCCTCTGCTATGCCATTTTAGAACATAGATGAAAGGTGGCAGATTCGGGGTGAGGTATTTATTAATTTGAATTAGAAACAAGAGAGAAAGAGAAATGGGGTAAAAAAAAATAAAATAAAAAGAAAGAGAAATGGGGGTAAACTAAAATGAAAGCATAGGCAAGTGAGATAACATTTAAAGGCATAGGGGGAAAAAAAAAGTATGGATGGAAAACGTGGAACACAAGAAAGGCTGCACCAAGCTGGAGAAAGACTTAGGATGAGAGCACGTGGTGGTGGGTGGCATGGCCATTCATTGGTGCGCGTGCTCTCTTACTGGCTCCTCACACCTTCCCTTTCCATGTCTGGAGAAGGCATTTTTATGCCAACTTTCCTGATGGAGCTTGAAGACAAGGAGAATTGGGGTCCTCTGAGTCATAGGGAGTCACGTGTAGGCCCTAGGCCTGAGGTTGTCAAGTTTGGGATGGGTGATTAAAAACTAAGAAAAGAAGAAAAAGAATGAAAACAGATGTGAAATGAGAAAAGAGAGCCACAGAGGAATTCTGAACTGACAAGTCTACCCAGAAAAACAAGGTCAGGAAAAAGTGAGGCAGTAAGATTTCTTAAGCATTCTTGTTCAGGTTAGTAACATGTGCAGTACCTATTCTCATTCATCTCTGTCTGTACAAATGTTCCCATCCACTCTTTTACAGTTATGTCACTTATTTCCTTGACCACTGGATCAATTCCTTATCACTTGGAAAGTTTCTTTTTGTAACAGCTCTTTACATCCTTCTCCAGTGAAAGCAAACTCCTTAAAAGAAAGGAAGAGGTGGGCAGGAAAGGACTAGGAAGTGCGATCCCAACATGAGGCCCATTGGATAGCTCCCTCCTCCTGTCCCCTCTGGCACTGTTATGCACTTCCGCTTAAGTGTGAGGCCCTGTTATTTTCTGGGTTTAGCTTTCACCTGGCACATGACTGAGCAGTCTTAAAAAATTTTAGCTGGCTTAAATTCTAGAATTGTTCAAGTTGAAATCACACAATTGATATTTTGTGTATTTCATTTAGAACCTCTTTCTGCAGGTATGATAGAGTTATAGACTATATAATTTGGGACATTGTTGACATTTTGATTTTTTTTTAAATAATCACACAACTTTTATTGATCTTAGGCCTCACAGCTTAGTGGGTTTGGAGCAAGACATGGAAAGACAGGAAGAAAATTCACTACAGCAGCTAAATAATTGGCGTGGGATGACACAAGAGACTGAGCTTGAGTAGAAGCCTGAGCTTTCGTTCTAGGCTCTGAACCCTGTGCACAACCTCTCAAATGCAGCTCAGTGTTAATTGGCAGAGCTTGCTCCTCACAGACTTACTCATTTAGTAGGGCGTGCCATAAACTATCCTAAGTGGGAAAACTTAAAACAGCTTTCAGAGGAAGAAAAAATTGAAGTCAAAACTTCTCTCTGAATTGAACCAAATGAAAACAAAAGAAATAAAACAAAAGCTTTCTATTAATTTATTAATATGTGGCACGGATGAGGGAAACCTTTAGGTAGAAATACTAAGAAATCAACAACAACAAAACCAAAAACCATAGCTGTAACTTTTTCTTTCTTTCTTTCTTTTTTTTTTTTTTTTGCAGGACCAGGGTTCAAACTCACAACCTTACACTTGCCAGGCAGGCACTTGTGCCACAGAGCTATCTTCCCAGCCCCCACAGCCATAACTTTTCAGCCTTCCAAAATACGTAAGTATGTAGGTAAAAGGTGACAAGTGTGCAGACTGGGATGTCTTCCTCACTCACAGATATTGTCTGCAAAATATTCTCTCGCTCAACCAACAAATAACGAGCATTCATTTCCCCCCGTTCACTGTGTGAGATGCCTGAGAATGAACAAAATAAAGACAATTCTCATCTTGTTGAAAGACTTAATCTAGATAGCCATTCTATTTTAAAAATATAATCCGTGTACTCAGTCACTCACATATTTGTACGAATTACTTTAGATGTATAATCAGTTTTGGGGCTGATTTTTGTAGGATATCAATTACCAGTAGAATAGTTTTACTGCTAATCATGAAATTGCAGGAAGAAAGGAGAGAAAGAAGACTCAGAAGTGAGAGGGGATTTTTGAGCCTGGAGGACAAGTGAGAGGCACACTGGAAGGCGATGCCCCCGAAGGAGTGGCTGTCTAGAGAAACCGAGCGTCACACAGGTGGCCACTGGCTCCCGGAAGCTCAAGGGGCAGACTCATCAGATCTGTTCTATGACATAGTTTTGCAGAAATTATTTGGGAAGCATCGCTGAAGCCTAGTTTGCCAGCTCTCTCAAGAATTCAGTATCACAGAAACCAACTTGTTCAACTCTTCTTTCTGCTCCACCAACTAAAATCACCTTAGATTTCTTATATTCAGAACCATGTCACAAATGGACAGTAGCTTTTAAAAACTGAGTTTAGACACTGTGGTCAACAAGTCTCTTTGGGACGCGAAGAGCATGACAGAGCAGGCGGCGCAGTGGGGAACAGGCTCTCAGATGAGCACGTGCTCCTCCGCCAGAGCAGCAGGACCAGTGAGAGAGGGACAAGCAAGGCCACGGCATCACGGAGGTACCTGTGGTGTGGGGTATTTAGACAGGGAAAGGTGGTTCAATGATAGGGAACATAATTTCAGAAACCATTACATATTGTAAAGAAAACAGAGCAGTAGGCTGCAGGAAAAGCCTCTCTGAGAAGCTATTACTCAGACACTTAGACTTACAACTTAGAGAAAATCCCTCATGCATCCTACTGGGAAATGCTGAGGGAGAACTTCACAAGGCTTCTTACAAGAACATATGTTGTGGGCTGCTTTCTGCCAACGTTAGGAACATCAGGAGAATCCAGCAGATGATGAAAATGCCCCTAGAGATGCAGGTTTTCAAATAGCAGTGGGGATTGTATTTTTGATGATGTTCTCAACCTTGAGTTAGTCAAATACATGCTGCTACATCTTTAGGGAAGTAATTCCCTACATTACGAATATGTGTTCACACTTATATACCTGCTTGAATTTTATCTTGAATGGTTGCTATGTAAAGAAGGGCTAAAGATAAAAATAGAGAAAACAAAAAGACAGGCCTTGGGGTATCTGCATGCAATGCCAACACACCACTGAGAGGCCGAGGGAGTTGATCACAAGTTCAAGACCAACCTGAGCAGTGGAGCAAGGTCATGCCTCCAAATAAAAAGGGCTGGAGATGTGGGAAGGCCTGAGCTTAATCCTTGAAGGGAGAGGAGGAGTGAAAGGGAAGGAGAGAGAGAAAAGGAGAGGGAGAGGGGGAAAGGGAGAAGAAAAGGAAGGGAAAGAGGGAGGGAAGAAGGGAGAGGGAGGGAAAGACAAAGGGAGAGGGGGGAGAGAGAAAGAGGAAGTAGAAGAGAGAGAGAAATAATTAAGTTCTTCATCGCTCTGTCAGGAGCTCTTCTGCATTCATGGACTAGACTGTCAAAAGGGGAACCACGCCATCACTAACAGAAAGAAACTTCAGCTCCAAGGACCTGCCTTTCAAAATAATCTATGTGCAGGTGGAAGTAGCTGGCTTTATGTGCGTATGAAAAATTAATTATCAATGAAAACGTATTTACTTCTTTCAGGGCCTATATATTTATTGACAAATAAATGTTCCTTATCTCCCTGGAGGAAGAAAACCATTCTCTAAATTGTTTAATCAATTTACGGATCTGACTTAAAGCTTTGGTGGAAAAGGAGATGAATGGACTTTCTTCCATAGATCCCCATACATAGAAAGTCAGAGCAGGCGAGGTTTGGGTATGCTGTCTTTCAGAAGAGTAGGTATCTAAAATACCTTTTTCTCTCAAAGCCAGGAATATTTGTTCTAGGAAAACATAAGAGACTTACCAGGAAATATGGCGAGTTAAATACCTGCACTTTCTTTTACTTTCTTCTCCAACCCCAGAAATGGAAATGAGATACTTTCAGGCAACGTAAGCACAGGGAGAACAGAAGAGGAAACTCAGATGAGCATAAAATAAAAGCTCCAACAACCGAGCACGCAGAAAGCCCGTGAATGGGTGGTAACGGGTCCACAACAGACACTGGTGAGCTGGGTGGAGACGCCTCCAGAAAGGCCTTCTGAGCTTCCCCGTGTTTTCCATCCATTCCCCTGATGGTTTTTCAGAGCCATCAAACAGCATCCTCTGAAACGTCCCAGGTGTTCTGCGACTTCTGGTGCTCAAAGAAAGCAACCTTTAAGAGAGTCAAGAGGAGAGAGAACAGCCACGAATAAGTGAAGGGACTGAGGCAATATGTAAATGACAGATGAAAAAGCTCATGAAACACAAGGAATGTGAGGAACAATGAGACTCTGCAAACAAAAGCAGCAAAAGAACACAAGAGAGAGAAATTAGAGCCACAGGTTGTCCATGGCGCACTCTGCCCTACCGCTGGTGGTAGTTTTTATGATGTAATGGTCTTTAAGGAGACTAAGAAACGTCATAAGCAGAGTCAGTGATGTTACGCAGACATGACAAGCCATGGAGGCCTGCTAAGAAAGAACAGGGATGACTGTAATGAAGGACGGGTCAACAGGGAGGATGCCTGTATGAAATCAGAGCATGAATGAACTTATTAACAGAGAAGACCTGGTCTGTCTTACATCAGATTCCTGCGGGGATTGGATGATTCAAAGGCCTAGGTGATTGGACAGTTGATAAATCCCACCATAAGGGATTCATGAATAAACAAACATTGGACTAGGGGACCAGTCATGCCTAGCTCACCCCTGAAATTTTCTGAAGGTGAATAGCGAGAAAGTTCGAATGGTTAAACATGTAACCTGAGATTATTCTGAAATATCTACAGACAAGAGACTGAAAAGGAGCTGTTACCTCAGACAAAACCTGTGGCAGTTCTTCGCAGGGCCCGGCAGGCTGCCAGGGCTGAAGGTTGTCGGACGGGCCAGGGGATACAGCAGGAATGAACCGCATTCACTACACTGAGAGAAAGCGCAGGATAAGGAGACTCACTGAGTCCGTGGCGAGTCAGCCACAGCACGGGAGCTGCCCGGTTCCCCTGCATATCCTCAGGGATCCGTCAGGAGGAAGGACAAGTGAGGCGCCTTGTGATACACTCCCTGTTATTTTCTCTTATCTATGTTGTGAGTTTAAAACTTTTTTTTTGTACTGAACAACACAAGTCCTTTTTTACTTTTAAAGTGTATTTTTTGTATGTGTAAGACTTAAATATGCATATTTTTTTAAATTGCTGTTAGGTTTTGAATAGGAGTTCTAGAAAATTGACTTTATTACTGGTAGTGTACCTTGGCTCTCTTTCATGTCCTGGAATGTAGTCTCCAGAATGTCCCTTTTCACCTCCCAGCCTTATTATTTTATGTACAGATCAACACCTTTCTGATCTGTGGTCTGTGTATTTGGGAGGTATTTATAAATGTACAGCGCATGTCCTAGAATGTCACACACAGGAATTGCCCTCTATTTGCAGCTTTCATTTGGAACTTAGATACTGCAAAGAAACGCCATAACTTGGGGGAAGAACATGATTTTCTAAACTCAAGCTCATTGCCTTGGGGCTGCAAAGCCCTACGAGTGGCTCCTTTGTCCTGTCTCCCATGTGAATAATTCCTCAGCTTTCAGAATCCCTTTAATACAGTATCTTAATTTCAATATATAAAAAATAAATTCCTTCAGTTATATAAAAAATTTCACAACAGACAAGAGCACAGAATGAAAGACCAGAAAAGGGGAAAGCCTAAAGCCAACTCTACTCTACGCTGGAGACTACATAGGCTAATGGGATTGTCAGCAGTTCTGGAAACTGAACTGAGTGAAAATAAGTTGGCTATCACTCTAAAAAGGAGATGCATCAACGATATTCACAACTCCTGCAGCCGGGCATCCACTGCACCACTCCCTCACAACCCTCATCGTGATAGGGACTGGACAGCTGGTCTCTGAGGAAATAAGGCATAGGGCCTCTTAGCCGGATGGATATTGAGGTGAAAGTAGGATACAGAGAGTAGGGTAAATACCCTACATTAAATGCCAAAAACCTTAGTTATCTTTACCTACTCAGCTTTCAAAATAGAAGTTGATAGACACTTTATGCAACCAGGAAGCTAGAAGATCCTTCCATACATAGTACGACCAACTCAAAATAAATAGATTAAAGTTAGTGGTCTTCTAGGCTATACAACTAAACAGCAAAGCCAGATTATCCTGTACTAAAATACGATGGATAGGCCACGTCCCCACTTCCAGACCGCTGTGCGCACAGCTCCAACACTTAGACACATAATTTGATGGAGCAAAGGATCAAAATGAAGCACTATATGAAAGCAGTTCAGAGCAATTTACATAAAGAAGACAAAGCAAAGCATAAATCACATCATTATCATCTTCAGAAAGGAGAGAGAGAGAGAGAGAGAGACAGAGAGAGAGAGAGATTGATTTTACTTCTAGCCATTTTGCTGAAAGGCTCACCTGACTAGGTCAGGCTTACCCAGGTGATACTTCTTTTGATTAACTAATTTAAAGTCAAATGATTAGAGGCCTATGTTCTATCTGCAACATTCCTTCGCCTTTGGAGTATAATGCTATACTGTAACAGAACATAATATGATACAATCACAGAGTACAACTTCATCACTTTGGCCACATTCTGTGGGTTAGAACCAAGTTCCAAGTTATAGCCACACTTGAGTCAAGAGTTGCACAAAGGCACGTGGATGGGGCGGGGCATGGGGAGTCATGGAATGTGGTTAGAATTCTGCCTATGGCAGAAGGAAGGGAATCATGAAAAGTACAATCTGAACGCGTGAGTTCTTAAGCATAGAACTCATGTGCAGAAATCATTATGCTTCATACTTGTTCCATTGCCTTGAGACTGAAACATTGCTAGTTTGAAAATGAATGCCATGTTTTGTCTCCGATGCCCTTCTGGACACTTCCTAGCCCATTCTGGGGCCCACAGGCATTTCAAGGGTAGCCTCCTCATGGCTGGCACTCAGTGATTTTCTTAATTTGGGAAATCATGTATTTCAGATCTAATGATCACTGTTGTACCATTAATGCTTGCCTCTTCCTTCTGTAAGCACAAGTCCAAGGCAGTCCAGGACTGCCCCTCCTCCCATAAGCACCCTCATGTAAGCTCCTCTCCTTGGCTGGGTGGGACTTTGGACTTGCTTCTAAACCAACGTAATAGGACAAAGCTGATGAAATTACACCCTCGTGAACGTATTACACTATGTGGGAAAGATACGTAGCGAGGATTTGCCCCATGGCAAATGGGGCAAATATAAGAAAGGAATGTGCTTAGGAAAATTCAGAAGGAATCTCAAAGTGATGATAGAGAAAAAATCCTAAATTATCCCCGTGCGGGTTGGAAAAACAACACAGTCAGGTGGGGAAGATGGGAAATCTCCCGGAAAGAGCTTTTCTGTAAGATGACGTTAAGAATAGAGCAAACTGACAGAATGCATGGTGGCCTCTTACATAATTAGGAGAGACTGAAACAATTGCTGAAGAGCTTGGGCTGGCATTAATGATACGCAAGGGCAAACAATATAGAATAATAAGTTCAAAATTGTACAGAAAAAGGAAAGAGATCATGCTTAAATACATAGCATAGGCATGTTTACTACACGCGACAACCACATACCTGGCGCATGGCTCATATTTTCATCATCTTGCTAATGTAAACAGCACTTTGCTGTACAAATACTTGTGGAGAATGGCAGAGCGGGAAGGTGGTGGATATACTGTAAGGAATGGGAAGGAAGTGAGATGGTCCTTACGTTGTTCATTGCACGAGAGCTCTAGGTAATGCCCTGTCTGCCAAAAGGAGAGGAAATAGAAGACGCTACGCACTCATCTTATTTGGAGACATGGAGGTAAATATCAAAAGATTAACCAAAACTGATTGAAATGCCCCAGGGGAAGGCGAGATGGAATGGGAACAGAGAAGACAGGAAACTGCCTTTTTTTTCTTTAACACAGCTTATAAATTTATTTTTTGCTGGCTTGTTTGTGCGCTGTTCATTGCGGTGCTAGGGCCTTGAATTCAGGCCTCCTGCTAGGGAAACGCTCTTCATTGTCTATCCCTTGGCTCCATACCTGGTCCTCTGCTTTGCAGCTTATACTGTGCATTTATAGTTCCGACACAAAACAAATGCCAAAAAGCAGCACACACAAGCAGAAAAGATAAAAGCCATTATCTAGATAACTGCTGTATTTCTCAGACCATATGTTTTGAGTATGTATTTCCTTATATAAGTTCAGTCTAACGTTCTTTTTGTTGCTATGTTTTAAAATCGAGTTTATCAGAATTCAAACATCAAATGACTGTTTTCTTTCAAAAGTTTCCCCTGAAGAACTGCAACACTTTGTCCCAAGTTGCTACTACCACCTGAAATACTTTTAGAACCGACTTTAGAATATCAAAGCCCATGGCAAACTTCATTAAATAACTTCAAAAGTGTCAGTTCTTGGGTGTAATATTTTAAAAGAACTAGAAATTGTTTGGAACCATATTATATTTGAGCAGGTCACAAGCTAGTTAAAACTATTTTGGGTAAAAATCAAAATAGTTTTTGATTTTTTGGATGGATTATACATTAGCCATAAAAAGAGCCTCTAGCAAAGGAAAGTAAAAAGTATTTCATCTTTTAAGGTCCTACAATACTTCTATGAAGACGTTCCCACAAAACAGGAAGAATGTTTTATACGAAGCATCACACAACCTGATTTAGGCAACTACAGAAGTGATTGGGGGTTCAGGTGAGATGCATTGCTCACATGTGGTTGTGTCCCCCTCATTTCTAAATCCAAGTAACATTGGCCTACCTGCTGAAATGAGCAGAGCACCTTAAGTAGCAGTCATTCATTTTCTTTTCTTTTTTCGTTGATTCATGCTCTTCTCCGCATGGAAGAGATGAATTAGAAGTAAAACTCTGCTTTCGGTGGTTCTCTGCCTGCTCCGTGAGTCATCTCAGATAGACAGAGAGATTCTAGCTGCCAAGCTCCGGTGTTCCTACAGGGATGCATCCACGATGTCTTCTCCCTGCACCAGCCATAGACAACACGATGAGTAGGGTGTTAAGAGTATTCCAGTCTTTCTCAGAAACTCACCAATAGAGCACCCCTGCTACCTCCTGATTCTGATCACATTCTCTTTCCTCTGGATCCACGGGCACCCTGCTCTGGTTTCTACTGGGTAAATTTTTCTGGGCTCAGCAGAACAGGACCAGGGTGTAGAGGAGACTGGTAGCTGTTCACAACTCTTTCTTCTATTGGGAAGAAAGAAAGACAGTGGTTTTCCATCCTGTCCTGCAGATAGGATGCTCAGTGGAACATGGGAGGAAAGAGTGCTCTCCCTGCTTGGCCCTACCACATGCTAGAGGCAGAGTGTGGAGGAGGAGGATGGTGTAACCCACCGCTGGAGGGGGGCAAGGCCTGAACCCCCTCAGCTAGCAATGTTGGTCCTGGGAACCTGAGCGGCTACCTGCACTGCTATACGGAAAGCAATAAACTCCATGCTTGGTAAAATTTGAAAGTCTAGCTATTACTGGTCTACACTAAACAATTCTCTGGATTTTCACTTGTAGTACAGGGTCTGATTTTGATCCTTGAGAACTGATAGATAAGATAGATAGATAGATAGATAGATAGATAGATAGATAGATAATCTTAGAACCATATACTATTGTCTCAAAATGTACATTCTGTATCTTTCAAAATCAATGCTTCTCTGCCGTATCCAGCCCAAACCTCAAGGGGACAGAGGCTGCCTTTCACTGCCTCCTTAAATTTATTAGATATAGGTTTCAAATTTAGAAATGATCCACCGATGCTCTCTTCATTTCTCCTATTGCAATTACAGGCTTCCTTTCAGCTTTGAGGTTAATAAAATAAGTGCACATTGTGAATATTTCACGTACTTTTAAACCCAGTGAACAGTTTAGCTTTAAAATTAGGTTTATTTAGTACAGTCATTAGAAAAACCATATGGAAACTCCAGAGAAATTAACTCTGGAAATAGAACTATCATAAAATCCAACAATCTCACTGTCCAGTATACATCTAAAAAGAAAATGAAATCAATTTGGAGAAAGAGATATCTCCACTCCCATGTCCATTTCAGCACTGCTCATAATGGATAAGTTGTAGAAGGCTTCTCTTCCCCACAGATAGATGAATGGATAAAATAAATCAAGCAAAACTAAAGATACCACATGTACTCACATGTGGAATAACAAAGGTGGTCTCAGCGAAGGAGAGAGTAGAAATCTAGTCACCAGAGACTGGGAAATGTGTAGGGAGAGGCAGAGTGAGGACAGCTAGCTGGGGCAGGGCCCAGTTGGATATAAGGAGCAGCTCCTAATTTGCAGTGTCAGCAGGAAAATTTGGTTAACAACAATTAACTGGGTGTATCAGGTAACTAGCAGAGAATATTTTGAGTGTTCCCAAAGCAAAGAAATGATCCAAGTCTGAATGAAGCAGTATGTGTACCAACGAGGCTGATCTGATTTAGTGTATGTGGAATAAAACATCACAATGTACACCAAACACGTACCACTACTCTGTCACTTAATATAATACAAGTGATCAATAGATCAATAACCTTAGGTCTGTCTTTTAAGTGAAATGTTTTCTTTCCCTCTGGCTAACTGGATAGTGCATACGCTCAGTCAGATTATGCAACTCTGAGGTCTGCTCCTGGGTGGTGCCCGGGCCAAAGGGAGTTAACACGTAAACTTTCAGAAACTTTGCAAGCTGCTAATAAACACACCCATTACTAACACTTATATTATACAAATTTCAGATTAAAGAAATCATATGAAAAACAAAGATAATGAATATAATAAGATATAAGATTTATAAATATATTTCTTATATAAATGTAAGATAATAAAAGACACTTCCCAACTATTTTACCACACGGTACTGCTGTCTGTGTTTTGATGTTGTTTGCAGCTTGTGGCACCAATCCTACATAGCAATGTGCTCGGACACCCCTGCCACTCCAGGCTTCACAGTGTTACGGGATAGCTCAAGAGTGGCCTTGGTGGATTTCACACTACACAAAGTCCAAGACATCATACATGCCTCTGTTTTTTTTTTTTTTTAATATTTTATTTTATTTTGAAAAGTGAAAACAAAAGCAAGAACAGAAATGAGAAACGGTAACATACAATATGTTATAGATTTCAAACCAAAAATAGCTGATTAACAATCGTTGATGTTACCTATTTTTATCATCAAATCTGTTGCTTATATTAATAGATATAGTTGTATAAGATTGGACATATGATTGCATATTACTGCTTGCTTTCAAGAAACCTTAATTTTTGTGTTTGCCTCTCATTTTCCCTCTTTAAAAAATTATTTTAAAGAAAGCATAATAATAATCAGTATGACATTAGAAATGGTACATGTTTAGAAGACCAAGATGACCAGTATTCAAGCATGGCTGTTGTCAGCTGCTAAATGCTTACAGCAGTGCTGGGAAAAATAATCAATTGTCAGGGCACAGAGGTGCCTTCTTGCAATCCCAAGTCTCTGGGAGGCTGAAGAAGGAGGAGCACCAGCTTGAGCACGGGCTTGACAATTCAGTGATGAGGCCAGAGCCTAACTCAAAATAAAATGGAAGACAGGGCTGGGAATGTAGCTCAGGGGAAAAGCCCTAGTTCCATAACCAGTACAAGAAAAAAACAAAACAAAACACTTCTGTACTGGAGAAATAGAGAAACCACTCTTAAACATAAGCTTCCTACTTGAACTAAACAAAATAGGAATATATATTTGTTTTAGTTAATACAACTTTTCCAATTGAAAAACTATTTCAAAACAAACACACGTTATTTATTTTAAAGAGAAATAAAAACAACACAGAAATTTGAAAAATGATAGGAAATTAACACTTGTTATAGTGCATATTGTTATCTTCCAAGTAGCTGCTCATTATCAGTGATAGGCATGTAGTATTTATCAAACAATTAGGCATTAGCCGTTTCTTTCAATATGCCAGTAGAACTTAGTAGCACAATTAGCTTAGCTATCATGCTTTTTCCCTTCCGTCTTTCTTTTCCTGTTCCCCATCCCATTAGTGAAATCAAGCAGACCTGAAAATGTAAACATATTGTCTCCTTCGTGTAAGAAACTGAGTCAATAAAATCTTAAAGGTACAATAGATAGTGTGAAAGAGAAAGAAACTCTCAAAAGGAAAGAAAGATACATTATTTAGGAGTAACGTTTTAAAATGGAAAAATATGCAGCACATTACTATCCAAGAAATAAACATTGTCTATAACCTCAAGAAGGCCTGTGTAGTAGAGTTTTAAGGTGAAACTGAGATCAACAATTGGCAGGCAAGAGGAAACAAATAATGTAAATAAATGATTTTGACTTTTAAACAGATAGGAATTTGTGGAAAGAAATAGCAGAGAAAAAAAGGAGGGGAGAAAGAGAATGTGGTTGAGCCAGAAGGCTGAGGGGAAC
>PVJA010003116.1:0-38192 GCA_004027025.1 Myocastor coypus
TGTTATGCTGTGTCTATGGGCGTTTGGTCTGGAGACTCCAAGGTGGTTCTTCTACAGAGGTTCCTGACTCTTGTGTTGGGGCTCTGGCTGCTAGCTTTTGTGAATCCTAGAGGATGTGGTCTGTAGGTGGAGGTGGAGCTTTTGGATGGAGTAGTCCTCTTAGGCTCGTGGACCAGATCGGTTGCCAAACGGGCTATTTGATGGGTTCAGTGATGGAGCTTGGGCTGGAGGGGTTCAAAAAAAAAAAAGGGGGGGGCGGGGAAAGGGAAGGCAGGCCAAGTATCCTGACCCAGCCGGCGCGCGGGCTCAGCTCCCAGGGGTGCGATTTGGGTCTGGGCTGGAGCAGGAAGTTAGTCGCGGGAACGCAGAAGCGGGGCAGTGGGGCGCAGGGAGCTTACCCGCAGTGGGTGCGCCGGCTCAGCTCCAAGGGGTGCGATTTTCGAGAAAGACTTCTTAAGTAGACAAAAAATCATGAAAAGCTGATGCAAAAGAAAAAGGAATCAATAAGTTAGATTCCGTTAAAATTTTAAAAGGCACTTTTGTAAAAATAAAAAGATGTTAATTTTGGTGTATGTTCAATAGATGTTAGTTTGCCAGCCCTCAAGAGGCTAAAAAAAGAGGATCACTGTGAGTCTGAGGCCAGCCTGGATTTCGCAGCCAGCCTGAAACACAAGCAAGGCTCTGTCTCAAAAACCAATCAACCAACCAACAAACAATAATGAAATTAAAAAATAAAAAGACAATCACAATGGGAAAAATATTTTCAAAATGTAACCAGGAGAAGATATCATTCTAAAATATGTAATGAAAGCTTCTATACACGGAAAGATGGACAGGTGCTTATTCATTTTAGCTTCATTTATAATAGCAAAAATGCAGGAAAACACCCAAATGTATGTCAGCAGTTGGATGGTTAAACAGATTATAGTGTATCCATTACAGTGGGTTAATAACATTAAGAAGTAGGCTTTTGATACATCTAATAAAATGGATGAATGTAATATTTAGTTTGAGATAAGGTAAAAAAGTCACCCAGGCAGGATTTGCACTTGTGAGTGGATAAAACTAGACACCCCACCCCAAAGTATATACTCTGTGATTACCATTCTCATGAAATTTCAGCTGCTCTATGGTGACAGAAGCCATCACTGGTTGCCTGAGAAGAAGATGACAGTGGTCACTGTTTCTTTTAGCTCTAAGGCTAGATCACCAACTAGATTCCGTAGGGTATGGCGCAGTTGAGCTCCTGTGTTACATGCCAGAGATTCCTCTGGGAAATGTTTTTTTTTTTTTTTTTTTTTTTTTTTGCAAAGGAAGAGTTCTTGCTACAACTCTGCATTATTCTTTCTGGCAGTGTGTCAGTTGGCTCTTTCTCATCCTTGGATAAGACTAAACACACATAATCTAAGGAAGAGACGTTTATTTTGGTTCACAGTTCCCAGGGAGTTCAGTACATGGTTAGTTAGCTCCGAGACAGAATGGCATAGTGAAAGAAATAGCAAAGGAAAACGGACCACCCCATGGCAGCTAGGAAGTGGACAGAGAAGGACAGGGAAGGGAATGAGCATAAGCCCTTCTGGGCTGTGCCCCAAATCACGGACCTCTAATCTGGCCCCATTTCCTAAGAGCAAGTCAGGTATAAACTCATCATTGACCCCTGAGGGAATCCAGCACCACCAAGATCCAATCACTTTCCAAACACATGAGACATTTAGGGGACATGATAGTGCTAAACTGTAACACTGATCTTTCTAAAATATTTTCTGAGACCTTCTTAAGAAAAACATTCTATTAGGCAGTGATGGTGAACCTTTCTAGCTTTCAGTGATAACAAACTGCCTGCTGTTTGTGTTGTAGGTTTGCCGCCACTGTCCTAGGGGACAGGGCAAAAGACCATCCTGAGACCTGCAGAGGGCTTGGTTCTCAGGGACTCTCTGCCATGGAGGATGACTGACTCCAAGTTATTGTTCTATGTGGGTGGCTGACTGGGGTGGGGTGGGAGCTCCCCTACAGGCTGCTGAATATTGATTTTACTTCCCTGCTGCCATTGATTTTCATTTGGGGAATGGAAAATTGAAGCATTTGTTTTAAGCCTTCCAGACAAGGAATATTCTCTAGTTTTGCAAGTATATTGTGAATGGTAAGAAAGGATTTCAGGACGGAACCTACAATAGTTAAGTGTACCCTTCAAAGCTTTGGGGAACAGTGGGAACTTGTCTGTTTTTAAATAAAGAGTAAAATGGCCCAACTTCCCAAAGGGCTGGGCCTCTCTAATGTATTGTGCCTTCATCTCCTCTCCCTAACTATCAGGAATAACAACTAACATCTCCACACTAGCAAAGAATTCAGATCCAGTCGAGGCTTTCAGTACAGTAGACCAATCTGAGAGCTTCCTCTCTTTTATGTAAACTTGAAAAAAAGAATCAAAGTGTTTGAGGTCAGAGAGAAGTACATCACAGAATGTGCCTCAAATACCAAACTCTCAGAGGATATTTGAAAGGATGACGGTTATTTCATCTCAGTTTTGTTTTACAATAAAGCATTGCCTCCTGCTACAGGGAGCTTTGAACTGATTGATTATACATCCACATATCTGTCTAGGTTTGGAAGACACATACCCACGCAGAAGGTAGGCGATTCCTGGGTTTCTGGATAGCTTTCAATGTTTCACATCTCAAAACATTGCCAATTACCTGTGTTTGATTATGCCCACATCAGTTACCATGGCTGAACAATGATGTAGCTGAGGCCTTTTCTTCCCATAATGTCTGTGTTCTGTTTTAAACTCGGAGGATCTTCACCATCCATTGGGTAGGGTGCCAATGAGAGCTTGGTGCTGTTTCTAAAAGAACTGTAGAATTTTGGGTTGTTCCTCATGAGGTTGGCTTTGTAAACTGTAGAACTTGCTTTGCTTCAAATATACTGCTTAAGTATAGAATTCAGACCACACATGCCAAATTCATACCATTTAAAGCAGCAGTTCTCAACCTGTGGGTGGAGACTCCGGCAGGGGTCGAATAACCAAAACACAGGGGTCACCTAAAGCCATCAGAAATCATAACTGTAGAAAAATTACAGTTTTGAAGTAGCCACCAAAGTTATCTTTTGGTTTGGAATCACCACAACATGATGAATTGTATTGCTGGGTCATGGCAGTAGAAAGGTAGAGAACCACTGACTTAAAGGGAGAAAAAGAAGGAAGCACTACTTGACCACTTTCCATTTATTAAGTTCAATGAGCAGAGATCTTGATTTCTTACACAACCTGCCAGAACTCTGTTATAATATTCATCTTATAGATGAGACTGTTCAAGTCCATCAGTAGTTTCCCTGATTGTACAGGGCCAGTGCAGGGCAGGCTGAGAAATACAGTGGCAGTCTCTCTACCCCCAGAGTCCTTTGTCCTTTTCCTGGGTCTCACAGCTGCCTCTGCAAGTGTCTCATGGACAAGCACTGAGAGGGCAGGTGTGTTTGCCACACTGCTAAAGCCACCAGCCTATGTCCTCCTGGTCCTGGAGGTGCCCTGTGGCACCTTTGACCTCTTTCTGCTGTACTTTATCCCTTGTTAAACAAATAGTCTGGGACTAGGCATTGAACTTATTTCTTCCCCAGGAAATAATTATTGCTTAATCCCTTTTGTGGTTTTTCAAAATACATGACACTTTAATTGCTTTGAATCCATGAGAGATTTTTTTTTAAATCAACAGAAATATCATTTGGGCCTTCACTGAGCATTATTTTATAACTCACAAAAGCAACTGCACTTCTCTGTTCCTTTGTTTTCCTCTCTGAAATGGAAGGTATTGATTGGATGATGTTTATGACAAGAGCAACAGAGAGTAAGAGGCAGTTCCATGATGGAGGTGCATCTAATTGCTTCAAAATCTTAGTTCCTTGGCAAGGGGGACAGAATGCAAAGCAGATACTTCCTTGTTCAGCAAATTCAGTGACCTGGTATACAAATATAGAGATAGAGATGTAAATATATATCAAATGGCAAATGTAATAGTCTGTGAAACATGACATATGTCTATCTTATTCTGTCCTGGTTTCCTTTTTTGTTGTTTTAATCATACTTTAAATATCATCTGAAGCTAGAGATGGGTGAGTTGGACTCACTGAAAAGGGCATCCAGTCAGTCTCCAGACCCCCACCCTAGTGACGTGGTTCCTGAGTGTGGCCCTGCAGCAGCATAGCCTTTGCCCTGAAGCTCATCACCTCCTCTCCTACGTGTCATGCAGCATCACCTTCCAGAGGAAGGAGCTCATGTTCCCATGAACTCCAAGGCTCTGAATCATTGCCGCTTTCTGCAGCCATTTGCTATATAGAAGAGATGATTGAATGCTTTATGGTTGAATCCCCAGGATGTTTTTGTGCCAAGATATTTATAAGCCCTGACTCTGTGGAGCAAGAAATAGCTATTTACGGGGCTGGAAGTTGGTTGGTGACATCCTCTTCTTTCCTACCTTCATTTCTAGTGCAAAACACTCACTGTACTTCCTGGAAAGGTGGAACTACAGGTGTTATATTCTGGATAGTCTTCCATATTTCAGGAATGCAGCACAGAGTTGCATATTTTCTGCTGCAGATTTAAATTTACTAGAAAAAGGAAGGTGAAGGATACCTGGTTTGAATACTCACTATGTGTGTTTTCATCAAGAATTAGGTCTGGAACTTTATAGGTATAAATCATATCAACATAGCTCTCCCTACCCATTGTAAAATAAGCAAGATCACACCACTGTGCAACTGAAAATGTTGAAATTTCCAAAATCACAGAGACTTGGATGTCCTGAGTTCTGGGATTTCTCTAGCATCTGGGTAGATCAGACCCATGCAGTTCCTCAGAAGGCATGTTGTCTTCTTAAACAAAAGTTATTGGATTTGATTTGGCAAATTCAACTTATAGCTCTACTAATTTTCTTTTTTTATTATTTTATTTTATTATTATTTTTTTCTTGTTTCCGAACCTTTGTTTGTTTATTCACTCATTTTTATGGCCGGCTCAGCCCGCCCTGAGGGCAGGGCTGGTGCAGCATGTGATGCCGGGGATCAAACCGCAGTCCCTGAAGCCGCCCAAGCTTTCCTAAGCAGGCGCTTTAGACCACTGAGCCATCCTGCTGTATTAATTTTCTAACATCTCCTTTCTTCATCGTTATTATTAAATCTACAGTTGCCTTCTTATTGCTATGTGAAACTTATTAGGATTCTCACGTTTTCAGTTTAGACATTTCAGATCAGACTAATTCATCCAATGAACCACAAAAAAAAAAAAAAAAAAAAAAAAAAAAAAAAGATTTTTTTTGTGGCTATCATCCACCATACTAGGATCCATCTGGGGCACTGATGGTGTTGATTCTGGTACCAGAAAATGAGCTTGATATAGATGGACAGCTAAGGTGATCTTTAGAAAGACTTGTGCTTTACATAAAAGTTCTCAAGGTAATGTTCTGTCCTTAATGTTTCTCATGGAGAGAGTGGACAGAGGGCAGGCCTTGCATGCACAGAAGTATAGGAGAGATGAAAGTTAATCAGCTGGGGGACCTTGGTACCTCTAAGTAGCTCTCTCTTAAATGATCATTTATGCATACACACTGACCTTAATGTATCTGTGCTGCTGAGTAGTGAAAGGCCCTTCCTCAGCCTGCCTGGCCTGGGGTTCTCCACAGCTGGAGGTGTTAGTGCATCAGACTTCCCACTGCTAGGCTTCCCGCTTCCTAGCTCTAGCTCTAGCCTCCTTCTGATGATGTGGCCCTGATGGGAAGGATGAGGCTCTAACTCTCCACCCTACGGCCATGAGCTACCCACAAGTGGCAAGCATGGTAGTGACGTTCCCTTCCACTCTGGATCAGGACTACATCCCTTCTCTTGGCAAGAACCAATGGAGATGGTTGGCGCTTGAGTCTCTCCTTCTGTAACTTTGACAGAAACAGTCCAGAAAGGTGTTCTCATCAACGGGTAATGGTGACTTAAAAGTCACCAATTCAGGTTTCCCTGTATTGGAGTTTGTATAATTCTTTTATTTGATAATTCATATATCGTCTTTCAGCTGTTGGACACTGTGCTTTGTACTTGGATTTGTGCGCTGAGGAGACATAGTGTACCTACTAGATAGATACTGAAATCTTTGGGAAAGATAGGTAAAATGAAGTTAAGTATCTCACTACTTGTGGGGAGCATTCAGTGGCATCTGAGCTGGGTGCCACAAGAGTCACTTTACACTGGTTACACAAGGCAGCCTCTTGGGGAGGTGATGAGTGATAAATGCCAACAGTCAAACAGCAGAGCAATGTGTTCTCTGAGGAGAGAAAAGCCTCTTGAAGACTCTGAGTCAAGGAAGAAGGGAATCTGCTTGCCTTTCTAAAGAATGGGAAGAGAGAGAGAGAGAGGAGCCAGTGAGCCAAGGGTATGAGGCTGGAGGGCAAGACAAGGACAGAGGCTCAGAGGCCACTCTTGCAGAACCTTGAAGGCCACAGAAGGCAGGGCTGTCTCACACAGGAAGCGTAGTGGGACCTCTATGTTGGAATAAGAGGGAAAATCATAGATTCCTGTGGTGTAGGGTAGGCTGAGTCACCTTGAACTGTTGTTCTCTGGTCAGACTTGGTGCATTTAGAGAGAGAGGCTCAGTGGGTGCATGGAATATGTCTATATGTGCACATAGGAATCCTAAAGATTTCATTAATTTGTAACCTAGTAGAGAAGATTAGGGATAAAAATGTATAAATCTAGAAAGTGAAAAGTCTCATAAAATATAACTAGAAGTCCCTGCTTTTAATTATAGTCACATCTGTAATTATGTTTCATGAATTGGGGGAGGGCAAACCAAAAGAAATCATTCTGTATCATTTTGTCCCCACCCCTCCCCGCAATGTATGACCTCCTTCCCACATGCAGAGTATCATCCATTCTAACCCAAATACCATGAAAGGTTAGACTCATTTGCATTCCAACTTTACCATATAAGTCCAAAATCTCATGTAAATATCCTGGAAACAAGACATGATGTACCTCAGGGCAAGATTCACACTCATGTAAATTGTGCATGAGCCGCGGTGCTGTGAATCTAATATCATGTGCTTCCAAATACAGTGGTGTGGCAGGCAGAGGACAAGCAGTGATCATCCTTATTCTAATAAGGGTGAAAATGGGAAATGAAGGGGTAACAAGCCCTCACAGGGTGAATGGTGTTAATCTCAAGGTTCAACAGTAATCATCTTTGACTTGATGTTTCCCTCTCAGGCCCATTTGAGTAGGGGTCCTTCCCTCCTGTCCCACTGCAGAGGTTTCTGGACCTACTCAGGTGGTGTTAATCCTCCCTGCCCCCAGCTTTGCAAGGAAAAGGGTGGATCCTCAGGTACCAAACAATGCTGCCCCTAGTGCTTCTGCACTTGGGTTTTATGTGCATGGCTCCTCTGGTCTGAAATTGCTCTGTGGTGGATCCACCGCTTGGCTCTCTGGGTAGTTACCTAATGGGCGTTGCCTGTGGTAACCCAAAGAGGGGCCAGGCTTGCATTCTAGCTGGGGCATGGGGACTTTGAGGACTTCTTAAGGGTTTTTCTTCCATTGTTTTGGGCAGAAGCTCCTGGCTTCTATTTAGATGAATGACTGATTCCCCTGTCTTCAGAAATACTTACTGGCCTCTGTTGAGTTGGCAAGCCTATACTGGTCTCTTTAACAAAGGGTCAGTTGGTCCAAATCTTAGCTTTTTATCTAGAACATGCTTTCTCATTTTTCATGATATAGATAGGCTGAGAATTTTCCGTATCTCTAAGTTTTGGTACCCTTTTAATGAATACCTCCAGCTTTAAATCATGCTACTGTAAGCACTCAAGAGGATCCAGACGGCCCCTTCAACATTTTGCACAGGAAATTCCCTAGCCAAATAGCCAGTTCCACTGCTGGCAAGTTCTGCCTTCCACAAAACATTAAGACAGAAACACAGTGTAGACAAGTTCTTTGCCACTTTTTAAAGAAGCATTGCCTTTCCTCTGGTTTCTGATAGCACGTTCCTCATTTCTGTCTAAGCCCTCACCAGAAAAGATGTTGCCAACCAATTCTGACCAAAATTCTGTGGGGGATTACCTAGGTCTTCTCTGAGTTGATTTAGGCTTTTTTTAAAAAAAATAATTCCCTTGTCTTTTTTTTCTGGACCTTTGTCAGGATTGCCTTTAAGGTTCTACTCATAACAGTTTAGGCTCTTTCTAACAGGCACCTCAAAATGCCTCCAGCTCTACCCATTACCCAGTTCCCAAAGTGTCACTCCATTTGTACACCCTGCTGCAGCAATGCCCCCTCCCCCCGTGGTATTAGATTTCTGTGACAATTTGGCCTTCTGTAACAAAAAATGCCATATATTTGGTGACTTACAAACAAGAGAAATTGATCTGCACAGTCCTGAAGGGAATTCTCAAGTCAGTACATTGGATGCCAATACATTTGGGATCTGGCAAGGTCCTATTCCTCACAGATGGCAGCTTTACTTTGCATGTGCAGGAAGCAGAGAGGACCAGGCCACTCTCTGAAGTCTGTTCTGCAAGGCAACAACTCCATTCACAGTGGCTCTGACCTTAAGACCTAATCAATCACCTTCCAAAGGCCACAAGTCCTTGGGATTTAGCATTTCAGTATATGAAGTTCAGTAGCACCACTGCTTAGTTGACAGCTGGTGTCACATCCCTCTTCTTGCTGTGCACGTCCCACCTGCCACACCCAAATGCCCTCTGGGTGTCAGCTCTGTGAGGGTACCACCATGCTTTCGGTCAATGAAGGTTTTAGGGGATAATGTTCTGCCTGAGTTCCTGGAGTGCCTTATCTCAGGCAGCACCCAGCCCGTCTCTAACCCTGCCCTCAAAGCTGTCATTTCCTCATGCCTCTTGTGGTGAATGTTGCTTATTTGTTTCTTCTTAAATCAAGTCCCATGAAGAGGCCCCAGGCCAGAATGCTTTGTGCGTGGTGACTAGGAGAAAAATAAAATTGTTTCCTTTTCTTTTTTCTTTTTTTTTTTTTTTTTTTTTACACTCATCCCATGATAATTAATTGCCTCCAAGAAATGCAAGCAAATGTTTTCGGAGATTATAACCGCAAGACCCATGGTGGAATTGCAGGCACACCACCCCCCACACCTGAGCTTGCAGTTACTTAGCTGGAGCTATGTTAGCAAAACTTCCAGCTGCTCTGACCCCTCTCTGCAAAGAGGCATGATTATGAATGTTTAGGAAAGGGACATTAAATGGAATTCCCAGGCCTGGGCTGCCTGATTGTTGCTTGCTTTTTTCCAATTAGTGTGACCATTGCTAATGATTTCCTTTAAGGTCTCAAGGATAGAGGTAGACCTTGCTTTACTGGGCCAGTGAACAGAGAGGAGCAGCAGAACAAGAAATCAAACATAGTGCCAAAGGTCAGTGGGCAAGAGTAACAATTTCTTTTCTGTCCTCTGTTAGGAAGAAATGGATTTTAAAAGCAAGTACATCACTCACCATTATCCTAGGGGAATAGCGAAAGTTCATATGTTCATTTACATTTCGCTAATAGTGTGCTATTATACTGCCTGCTTGGAGATTTTCCTAACAAAGCAGAATTTTCTTTGGGGTCTATGAATGTGTGTGTGTGTGTGTGTGTGTGTGTGTGTGTGTGTGTGTCCGTGCATGTGTACATGGGTGTGAACATAGAGTCTCACCAGCTATGCTTGTTAGCAAGCTGAACTTTGTTAAAACTCCGCCAGCCTCTACCCTCTAGTCCTTTTTGCCACTGATCAGGGTCTGTCACCCTTCATGGAAGGTGACTATAGAGCTAGTCTCCAGGCAGCCAGTGGCATTTACATAATCACATCAGCCTGCTAATCTTCATTATTGAAGGGAAATCACTGAGGACATTTGTGAGTTTAAGACCAGAGGCAAGATTGGGCAGGATCCTTGGACATATATATTTGGTTTCAAGTCTCAGGAAAAAATTCAAGAAATCCCCAGACTTTTGTGAACCTCCAGAAAGCTGGGCTGTGATCAGACAAGCTCTGTTTGTTTGTTTGTTTGTTTGTTTCTTTCTTTCTTTCTTTCTTTCTTTTTTTTTTTTTGCGGGACCGGGGTTCAAACTCACGATCTTGCACTTGCCACGCAGGCACTTGTGCCTTGGAGCTATCTCCCCAGCCCCTCTTTCTTTCTTTCTTTCTTTCTTTTTTTCCTTTGTCCACTGACCACACAGTTTGTTCCTGGCTCTCTTAAACTTCAAAAGTTTTAAGGGATTCTTAAAATTAACAGTAAGTTTCTTGACATGTGGAGATTTTCTTGGAAAAGTCAATAGTTTGTGAGTTTTTAGTTTCTAGAACTATGAAAATATAAAATAGTAAGTATACACTTCTAAATAAATTCAGCCATTCTAGTAATTAGTGTACTTAATAATCACCATTAAATTTAATGTTTGTTGTAGGAAATGTATTTAATACGGTCATATCTTTGAATTATTTACACAATTTCTAGCACAAGGTTGGTATTAATAAAGTATATATTAAAAGGTAAAAATTGTTTCCAGACTCCTAACCATGTTCAGAATATTTCTGTGTAAAATTTTGTGTAAAGAAAGTCTTTCTTTATATAAAAATTTAATTGAAATAGAGTAGAGCCCACCCCTTGTTTTCCACAAAAGTCTTGGAAGGATTTCTAAAGGAATGGGGCAAATACATGAGTTTAGCCCTATATATTTTTTAAAAACTCTGAAAATGCTTGGCTTTTCTTTTTTTTAGATTTTAATCAAATTAAACTATCAATAAAGTAGTTATAAAGGAAACAACAGGAAGACATATAGTCATAAAACACAAGCTTTATGTATTAAATTCTTAATTTTAATTCTCCTGTCTCATGAAGGGTTCATTGTTGTGTCATTTTATGCTATTTAAGTTTTTGTGTCAATTCTTGTTTGTTTGTATAAGTGTATGGTGTTTTAGCATGGATGAATCCTCTCTTCTATGGAGAGCACCTTGCTACCACCACCTTCCTACCATTCCACATCCCAGCTGATGGGCAGGTCATGAAGTCCCAGGTTGAACCACAGCCCAGAGATTGATATTAGGGTGTAGTTATAGATAGTCATATATGTGTTTTTTGGACTTGCATGATTTTAGTGTCCCTGATTGTGCTCTAAGACTTACACAATATTTACTATATTTATGGCATGAAGACATTTTAGGAATTGGCCTCAGAGCTGGTCAAGAAGTGTAGCTATGGGCTAATGAGTCTTTCCTTCAGAGATTTGTGTGTCTTTCACAAGCTCTATGCAAGATGCACTGTGGTCCTCACCATTCCTATCTGCCCATTCATGGTGGAGTAGAGTCACCCAGGGCTGTGGTTGACCTATCGGTTCAAGTCAGGATGTCCTCAACCCGGGTGCATGAGGCTCACCACAGTAGCATAAGGTCCTCCCATCATCTCAGCTCTTACTCAGAAAGTCTCACCGGCTCATTCCTCCAGCAGTCTCCATCTGCTATAACTTTTGTACCTGTTGGGGCCTTTGACAGGATAAATGAGTGTTTTCATAAAAGGCTTGAAACAGTTCCAAAGAGCATTATAGGAGCTCATCCCATGTCATGCTAGTTATTCCCTGTAAAAGAATAACAGAAGGAGGAGCTAGGCGTACTGAGCTCAGTAAATGTTTACAGCGGCTCTTGTCATTAATACCTATTTGTCCTTTTAAATAGGAAGCTTCTGTAAACAGCTCGTCTTTTCATCCATTTAGTGCCTGGTGGCATTTGGAATACTATCTGGCAGGTAGTAATTATTCTCTTTCTACAGCTTTCTTTGCCTTGTTAGTAAAATTGTACTCTTTTGGGCAGAATCTCATGTCTGGGACCTTAGGAGTTTAAAAAACGAAGCATACTCTTAAGCCAACACATTCCAGGATAGAGGATCTGTCACATAGAAGCCTCTTTCATCAGCATAGATTGTGTAAATGACACAGGCCATTACGCTCTTCCTGTAATTTTATGGCAGTATAATGACTGAAATAACCCTAACAACAGAGGAATTATAGCATCATTTTACATGACAGATTATTTCAATGGTTAACATATTTTTCATTTCAATTAACATTCATTACTTTGTCTCTGGTTCAAAATAACCACCATGTCAACTATCTGAGTATCTTCATTCTGTGCTTTGGAAGCAATTAGTTTTGATTTTGCAAAGAAATTCAATTTTACTTTTGAATGGACAGCTTGCTATTAACATGAAAATACAATGTATGCAGTCTTTATATGCCAGCAAACAAACTCTGTAATCACCAAGAAGGGATTGTTCTGTGATGGGTTCTCCACACCTCTGAGATGTTCTGTGATGGGTTCTCCACACCTCTGAGATCTGATCAGTGAGTTAAGGCAGGATAGGAAAGAAGATCTGAGGGCCAAAGCTGGTCATATGTGCCTGTTTTTCCACCTGTAAAATGGGAGCCTTAATGGAATCTCCTCTCAGAGCATTGCCACGTGAGCAGAATAGAGATGCCCACTTGGAGTGTCTACACTGGTATACAGTAGTTACACAGACCAAGTGTTTTACCACCACTATTACTCATTGTATGGAATTGCTTTATTCCTTCACCAGCTCTTCCTGTGCGGAATAAAGCAGTTCTGTCTGAAATCAAATAAACGTGACAGAGTAGGGAGTGTAGAATAAAATGAATGGCCATTCTGCAATGACTGACAGAGTCAGCAATTCCAATACATGTATTTTTAGCATCAAGTATTTCTACTACCCCTCTCATCCTTAAAATAATTGTTAAAATAAATTTAATTGTTGAATGTCAGTCAGTGGAATTGTGTCCAGAAATCTATTCTGGCATGGGTATTTATTTACTTATTTTTTATTTGTTTGTTTATGCATTTGGTATAGGGACTCAATATGCAGCTTAGACTCATAGTGATCCTCCTATTTTCAGCCTCCCCACCACTGGGATCAGGCATGAGCCAGTCCACTCAATCTCCATGGCCAGCTCAGTGCCAGGGGTGGGGATGAGTCAGCATAGCATGTGGTGACAGGGATAGAACCCAGATCCTTGCATTTACCTAAGCAGGCACCTAGTCCCCTGAGCTATCTCGCCAGCCCTTGGCATAGGTATTTATTATTGGAAAGTTACTCTGTCCTGTCTCCCACTATAAGTGAGCCCTGACTATGGTGCCAGTCCGATGCAACCAAGTAAGTGGCTGTGTCAAAACTGATACCATCCAAGAATGTGTACACAGCAGCAGACCCTGTCAAAAGAAAAGCAGGAAACACTGGTATATTTCCAGGCACAAGGAACACGAGAATGATTTGGACCTAGTCACTGCCCTTTGGGAGCACCTAAGAGATTGAGGAAGATAATCGCACTAGTGCTTATCATCATTGGGTGTGAGCAAATATAATGTTGGAACAGGCATTGTCAGAGTTAATTTGGCCTAGGTTGAGGGTCACAAGGTCAGAATGGACTGCGCAAAAGGCAGTGGGTTTGAAGATTGAATAAGGAACAAATACTTGGCATGCAGGCAGAAGGCAGATGCTAAGTCCTTTGAACATTTACGTGGCACCATGGAATAGGGTTATAAGCCCCAAATGTGGACAGCTGGAGGTAGAATCCGTAGGACTCTGTGATAGGGAAGCTGGTAAAGCAGCAAAAGGGAAGTGCCCAACATGAGTATGCTTGCCTTCAGCTGGGGTGAGCCCCATGTTCAGTGGGAGTAATTGTAACCTTTTAATGTTCACTTGAGTGGAATCAAGGTGCTTGCTTGGATATAGGTTTCAGAATGTGCCCCAACTAGAAGTGTGTATGGGGCAGCAATGGAGAGGAAATGCTTCCTGACTGCCTGGGGGCTGGGGGCTGGGGGCTGCTGCCTGGAGCTGTTGTTGGGGGCAGTATTGCTGAATGGAGCCTACGCAGGAGAAATGTAGGTGAGAATGGAGGTGCGTCAGGAGGAGGGAAAGGCTACATGGCAGAGAGAGGCACAAAGGAAGAGGGTAGCTGGAGCGAAACTTGGTCGTGGCCATGCTCCAGGTGCCCCATGTGCAAGTGCCTGCTTGTGCATAAGTGTCAGGGAGATGAGCGGAGCAGACGGCAAGCCTCAGAAGGCTAGCCAGGACAGTCTGAGCTCTAAAACTCAGAGCTTTGACTATGGCCTAGGTCAAGTAAAGATGGAGGTTTGAAGCACAGGAGTCACAGGACCAGATTTATACTTAGCAATCATCTTCCTTCTTGAGAAACAAAAAATGCTAGGGATTTTGGTGGGCTTTAAAAAGACTGAGCATAACTAGCTTAGCAAATTGGAATAGAAGAGTGCTGGGAATGTAGTGGTTCTGTCTTCTCTTCACAGAGGGCTTGTTGGTGAACTGTGGGAAATGAAGCTGCCCTCTCAGCAGCAAGCAAGCTGAGAGAGAGTCAGGGTTTAGTGGTGGTGAGGAAGGCTGAGGAACCTGCTTCCAGATTAAACTGTGGTGTCACCCGACTGATAAATGTCTGTGATGTTGGGCATAACAGCTCTGTCAAGGCACCGTGCCTGGATTTCATTATCGTGGACTGAACCACTGGAATGTTTGAGTTAGAAATCTTAGTTCCTTGCCTTCACTGGGTTGATTATTTTTCATGATTCGTTCTGAGCTATGAGCATTGAAATACACAAAATCCAGGAAAATTATGTCTCCTTGGACCACATATACTCACACATAACTTATTCACTTAACCTCTGGACACAGGCTAGAGGCTTGCAAGGCCACCTACACTGAGGTCCTACCCACTGCAGGAACATATGTGTAGATCTGCCAAATCTGTCAGATAGACTTGTTTCTTTAGAATTGGGAAAGTTGGAATGGCCTAGCCACTGTATCAAACCCCTCAAGGCATTCCATGAAAGATTGAAGGTAGTTATACCTAGATGTGATCCTTGGCAGCCTGACATTGGGTGTTCTGAGCTTGCTGTTTGGCATGTAGACAGATGGACGGACAGTGTTTCAAAGGACCTCCATTTATAAAATTAAATCCTAAAAATGAAAATACAGATTCAAAAAAAAAAAAAAAAAAAAAAAAAAAAAAAAAAAAAAAAAAAAAAAAAAAAAAAAAAGAAAAAAGAAAATACAGATTCCCCCAAATAAGAGAGTAAAATGATTCTGGATTCCTATAGTGGGTTCCAGGACACAAAAGCGTAAAGGCCATATGTCTATGGAACACCATAGATCACTTTCCCTGTGTGTTTCTAATTAATCACTTGTAGAATAGAGTTTCTAGATTGGATGAGTGTTAAGGTGTTCACTGCTTGTGACATTCCATGATTTTGTAATTAATTTACAAGTAATCACTGTAGCAGTCAGGGAGTAGGGACGCACCCACTCAGCAGGGACACGCTGAGCACCTGGGGGGCACCTACCCCCCCCCATTTCCGTGACTCTCACTAATGAATTTAATTTAATGATGACGCTCAGGTCCACAATAGAGATGACTTGCCATTAACTGGGGATTGCTAGGTTGTTCAGATTTTCCTCTCAGCTACTGGCTCAACCGTCACTTTGCCTTCCCCTGCTGAGCCGTGCCCCTGTGAGCTGTTTGCCTCTGGAGCATCCGGGTACGTGGCTATGCTGACTGCAGCAAAGCCGCCACTATGTGGACTTGATGTCCCATTTCTGGAAAGTCACAACAAGCATCTCTTCAGTTGTCCTCAGACTGACCTGGGAGAGTGGCTGCCAGACGCTGGAGCTTCTTCCCGCATTTGCTGTTTCATTATCAGTGTCAGACAATCTGCTGTGCGAATGATGACAAATGGGGGTGTTTTTCTGAAGGAATCATGTGTTCTCAGCTTAACTCCTTGCTGACTACCTTCCCCTCTCTTGTGGCTGCCTACACTCACTCCAGGTAGTCCCCACAAACACTGGAAGTGTGAATGGTGAAAGACCATAGCAGAGCTCAGGCCCAACTTGGTTGTAAAGGCAAATGGTAAACTTTCAAAAATTTTAGACAGGGAGGCAACGTGGGTAGCTGCTGGAGAAGCAGGGACGCGTCCAAGAGCATATGGGTGGGAGTTCTTGAAGTATTTTTAGGTTAATATTCTAGGCTGTACACTCCCTACAACTGTGAATGCCACCAAGGCCTCAGTCAGAACCGTTACTTCAGCCATAGCTCTTTTCTTTGAGGTTGTTTTCCTTTGAGAAAAAAAAAATCATGTTAGTCAGGTGATCTTAAAGGACCCTTACAGGACTTTCTTTTCTGGCTTTTTGGTCAGGTGGGTCCAGTGTGAGGACCTCTCCAGCCTGGATCTTGGATGGATGGCCTTGGGGACTGTGCTGTGGTGTGTGCTATTCTTCTTGTAGGGCCCCTCAGAGGCAGTTTTCCAAACACATTTCTTAGCACCTCCTTCAAATGTCTACAGTATATTTGAAGTGGGTTCAGAAGCAAACCAGTCAGTGCTCTTTGCTTTATTTATCTTTCCTTCTTGCTAAGTTCATTTAGTTTGGAAAGGGTAGGTTACCTCAGACCCTGAACTGAACTCACAAGAGGCTAGAGAGTCACTCCTTGTCTAGTAGAAAAGATGTCCCCCTCTGGCTGCATGGATTGTTTTGGGAAAATAGATGCCCTTCTAAACCTGAGGCATAACTACATTTCCATAATAATGCTGATGTCATTTTTCTGTTCCTTCATGTATTAGGACAAACAATACTTGTAATAGTAAATAATAGTAAACAACATCGTTAGCCCTTCTTGTTTCTTAGGATCTATACTAAGTCTTTATACAAGTGATAATAAGCTCATTTAATCTTTATAATATGCACTTACATATGAGGAAACTGAGATTTAAGGGTTCAGACATTTTGCCAAAGTCACACCTTAAGAAGTGGTAGAGATCAGTCTGAGTTTGTGTTTTCTAATTTGTGAGTCCCAAATGCCTACCATCTTGCAGCACTCCCAGTGCAAAATGCTCCAAGGGCGTCATAATTGCCTGATGGATGGGACAGTCCACAGATGTTTGTCCTCCACACAGAAATTGGCCCCCAGGCCATGGGCAGCCCATCAAGCAGCTTTCTGAGATAGCAGCTCCTGCTACGGGGGAAAGGGTGGCAATAACTGTAGGTCTTTATCTGAGTGGTTTACGATACAGAGATGGGGTGTCTTCTGTGGACATAAGCCATCCTAATAGTGCCATTTATCATTATGACAAAGGCTGTAGTGGGAAAAACCTCAAGCTGGAATGAAAAAAAAATAGAGTTTTGATTATTTTAACAGTTGGAGGTGACATCGTCTAAGAACCTCTGTCGAATGGCAGGTGGGAAGCTGGCCTGAAATTGTGTAAAAACATATCCAGAGATAATTTTCTCCACTTGTGGTAAAGTCTTTCGGTGATAGTTGCAGATGCATTTCCCACTAATGTCCTCATAGGGAGGCCTATGTGACACCACGTGGAAGGATGCACTTTAGCTCTGGGATAGCTTGTGGCTATGAGAACTGTTCGGGGCAACTGTGACTGCCACATTTGTTTTGGGAATGATTAAGCCACACTCATTGTTTTTGAAAATGTATCGCAAATGTCTTTTTCACATCGACAGTTTTGTCAGCATTTTAACTGCTATTTCTGTGGTCCATCCGTTTACTGGGTAGAAAGTAGACTTTCGAGACCAAATCTTCCACCCTGGTCAGTGAGTTGGAACAAGTAAGAGTGCTGGCCAAGGTTGCTCAGGACTTTCCTGCCTGTCTGAGAAGTTATTGGTTCATTTATGTGACTCTATACTCTGGAAACCTATACAAAAGACAATGGGGACCAGAGTCAGCTAATTTGTCCACTCTTTTTCTCACCCTTAGGCAAAAGAAGGCCAATGTAGCCCACAAGCACTGGGTTGGACCTTCGAATCTGGTCAAGTGCAAGCCATGTCCTGTGGCACAGTCGGCCATGGTCTGCGGCTCTGATGGCCACACCTACACATCCAAGGTTGGTCTTTACTGTTGTGTTTTTTTGCTATCAAGAGAACACTAGGTCTGCTTGTTGGGTCTCTGTGCTAAAAGAGCGGCATAAGCCACAGGGTTGGCTCTGTGGCTTGCCCTTAAGAAATCACTGCATGAACAGACTCAGGTAATTTCTGGATAACAAGACAGGTGGCAAGAGAAAAATATTGTTTCATGTACTGGACTGGTTGGGGTTTAAAGGGAAGCTTGTTTCTGCCAGTGACACATTATCCTGAAGTGAATCTTGGGGACCCTTGAAGAAATGAGGCATGATTCTCAAAAGACACAGGCCAAGTAGCTCAGCCACAAAGAACAGCCCAGGCAGAGGCTAGGGGTGCTGCTTAGTGAGCAGATGTGAAAAGAAGGAGTTTAACTTCAGCCTACGTCTGACCTACACTTAGCAATATCTAAGATACATTTGGTACTACAAAGGCCCAATAAAGCATTGCTTCTTTCTCTGGAGCTATGAGGGGCTCGCAGTGTAACGGGCTAAATGAGTAAGTATGGTAATGGGTCATTTTAGCATAGGTCACACCAAGACAAACTCCTTTATGTGAGGGGAGTCAGGGTGAAGTGGGTCTACCTGTTTTTACTGGAGGGGGGAAGAAACATCTGGATCCAACTATAAGATTTACAGCTAGGAGGCAGGGGTCATGGGAGTGAAGGAGAGAGGGGAAAATTTGTTCTTTGAACATTAGAAATTCTTCTTGACATGACTTTGTTGATTTGCATTTGAGAATGGTTACATGTCATTTGGGTAGTGAGGAAGGAAAGGGGAGCGGTAGAATTAGGTTTGCTTAATTCCTTCTGTTATCTTACAAGTGTTAACACTCCCTGTAGACCTGGCACTGGCTGGGCAGGAAGGAGCTGGTGTGAGGCAGTGTGTCTCCCGAGATTTATCTGTTCCCTGCTATTTCTGTGAAAGATTCCTCTTGCTAAGTGGAGTCTCTGAGCAGCCAGGTGCCATAGAGAGCAGCCCGGTTGGCCCTGGCCACAGTGCATGTGGGTCCTGGGTTTTTCGTCTAGGCCCCTTGGCCTTTGCCCTTGCCCTGCCGCACAGGTGGTTGCCAGCTTCTGTGCTCAGAGATGCTTGCATCAATCCTCACACTCTGCAGATGCCACATACCTGGAAAAATCCTCATTTCCAGCTTTCCCAAGAGGTTTGTTTGGGTTATTTTGGGGCTGCAGCCACTTTCCCTACAGCAGGATGTGCAGGTCCAACTTTGGAAATCTCAGAAACAGCACATATGCCCATGAATAGATAAATGTGGCATTTATGTGCAGTGGAGTACTACTCTCCCATAAAGAAGGATACCTTTGAATCAGTTTTAGGTAAATGGGTGCACTTCAAGACCACAATGTTAGGTGAAATAAATTGGACACACAGGTTTAAATATCTCACTGTTTCTCTTGTGTGAGAAACCTAAAGGGTAAGTAAGTTATAAAACAGAGGACAGTATCAGAAAATTAGGAAAAGGATGTTCAAATGGGAAGAGAATAGGAGGGAGGGCAAGGGGAAGGGAGGGAAAAGGGGTTGAAAAAGAGAATGAAAGGGAAAGAAAGGAGATAAAACATTTGTAATGGAGGAAGAAAAGGGTTGAAGAGAGGTGAAGGAAATGGGGAAAGAAGAATCAGGACATGCTCATACAGGTACAAACTCCCCATGGGAAGGTGAGCACTATATATGGCAAATTGTACTGATAAAATTTTGAACAAATTGAAAAAAGATGTTAGATAAAAAGGTGGCTTTTTCTATGTGAGAGTCAGTAATCCTCACCTCTCCACCCCTGCCTTAGAAGTCAGAGCCCCTCCGCCTGAGATCACAGTGTGGCCAACAGCCCTGCCCCGCCCCTGCTTAGCTCAGCCTTCTCCTGGCTTCTCTTCCTCTCTTGACCTCTGGTGGAATCAGATTCAGAACTGCTTGCCATGCAGGAGCTTCCACCTTAAGCACATCTGGAAGAGTGGACTCATGAGACACATCCACGGCTCACCTTTATCCACTCCAAGGCAGATGGGGCAGCGCTTACTGGGTGTCATGACCCAGGTCTGTGCACGGCGAACCCTTCAGGGGTCAGTCCCAGGCTGCAGCGCAAAGCTGGCTTAGGTATCGCAGTGCTGCAGTGAAGCCTGAATTCCGAGATTTTGGTTTAGAAAACCAACTGGTGGCTGTGGGGACAACTTGGTCTGTGTGCCAGCAGAAAGAGCTCTGCGTGCCCGTGTGCCATAGGTTCGCCACTGCTGACCTAGATGCTAGTCACATGGGCTATTGCCTGAGGTCCTGATGAAAGGCAGAATCGGGCTGGGGAGATAGCTCAGTGGTATAAGCACCTGCTTGGCAAGCACAAGGACCCAGGCTCAGTCCCTGGTACTGCATGCTGTGCCAATAAATGAAATAGTTACTTTTTTTTTTTTTTTTTCTTTTAAAGGAGCATAGATTTAGATGTAGCAGGTCCAGGGCAAGTCTGAGGCTCTGTGTTTCTAACAGCTTCTCGTGTGATGTAAGCTGAATCTCAAACAGAAGGATCCCACATAAGCTCCCCACCTCCAACCTCCCTCCCCTGACTTCAAATCCATTTCTGAATAACAGAAGAGAGAGTACACACTGGCTTCCCTCCTCTGCTGCAGTGCTCAGAAAGCTTTCCTCTGGCCATCAGAACTCAGCCCAGGCTCTTTACTGTTACCACCAAAGCACCCCAGGGCCTGACTCCACCCTACTCCAGGGGCACTCCTAAGAAGAATCTTCTACCCTTTTGTACTTTCTTCCTGTGCCATGAAACCTCAGGGAGAAAGAGAATGATGAGTAAGACAGGAACCACTCTTGCTCATGTGTTACCATCTTATAAGGGAGACAGAATTAAACAAGGACCGGTTTTTTTTTTGATAATGGGTCTCACTATTCAGTTTGGACTTGTGATCCTCCTGTCTCAGCCTCCCCAGAACTGGGATTACAGGCGTATGTGCACCTCACCCTATTTTGGTGGCTAGCTTAGCATGGGGCTGGAACAGCAAGCAGTACTGGGGGTTGAACCCAGGTCTTTGAACTTGCCAGGCAGGTGCTTAGACAGCTCAGCTATCTCCCCAGCCCAAGAGACTATATTAATCAACTTTCTCATCACTGAGATCCAGTACACAACACCCACAACTTAAAGAAGGCAAGATTTAATTTGTTTACAGTTTCCCTCCATGATTGGCCAGGTTCAGGGCAGAGGCATCATGACAGAGGGTATAGTAGAGCAAAACTTCTTAGCTCATGAAAGCCCAGAAGTAGAGCAAGGGCAAAGTGCCAGAGCAGAGGGGGCAGAGGCCCAGCCAGAGGCCTCAAGGCCATGCTGCCTTGAGCCCAGTGCTCCTAGAAGTATGCTCCACCAGTCTGTTGGGTAGATCCCAAAAGCAATCAAGTTGACCCTCCACCTTAACCACCACTGCTACCCAGCAGGTAAATAGGTGCTTTTGCTTTTCAGTAAGTGCTGCAAAGCTGATGCTCAGAGATAGCGGTGAAGAGAGACCTACGTTGTAGGTAGCAGGGAGGGAAAGTCTCTCCACAAAGATGTTTTTCTACTGAGCCGATGGGGAAGAATGTTCCAGGTAGAACAAAATGGGGCAGGCAGTATGCAGAGCGTGTGTTTGCTGAACTGTGAGGATCTCCGTGTGGCTCTGGTGGTGAGAGGAAAGGCATGTTTGAGGGGAAGAGGAAAGATGCTGAGAATAGTCTAAGAGGAGACATTTAGTGAGCTGAATCGTAGGCGATGGTACAGAAATTCCAGGCTTGTAGCATGCTGAGCACTGCAGTTGCCTTAAAAATGTCAGATCCTGAAAGCAGAGACAATGGCCATCTTGACCACCACCAGTAGCACTCAGTGGCACTGCCCCAAGAAGCACCAAAGGGCTCTAAGGGAAGCCATGGGGAGGCTCTGGGCTTCGTTCCCTCCACCCGTCTTGGACTTGAGGGAACAGGGTGGACAGAGCTTAGTGACGAGAAGCTAAACCATCCCCATACTGGGCCCAGTTGTCCAACTAAACACATAGTCCAGAACTCTGGCTGAGTGTGAATGCTGTTGTCTCTGTGAAGACTCAGTTTGTAGACTTTGAATTAGTTTCTCCAGCTGCAGAGCAAACCATCTGATCCTCATGCCTGGATCTGAGACAAGCTACATGTTACTGAAGGACAGCGATTATTTGAATTGGCGGCACATTGTAATTGAATCCCCAGGTAAAGCCTGCCCTTCTACCCTTATCTCTCATTCCCTGTAGTAGTTTAAATTCCAGTTCCTCCTGACCCCTCCATTGAAAGGGACAGTCATGTCCTGTCAGATGTGGTGACTTGAAAAGTCACCTCAGGGATTATCTCTGGAGACGTTTATTGGCCAGGGTCCCCAGCAGTGCAGGCCAGGGAAATGACTTTTTGTGTATGGGTAGGTTGCTTTTTTGAAGTGCTGGGAAACAGCTAGTTTAAGAGGCAAGATTAGGATTCAGAAGACCCCTTTGCAATGGCTGATTGCTCACGGAAGTGGCCTGCGTGCAGCACTGGGAAGCACCTTCAGAGCCTTTACCCAGCAGAACCATGCTGTTTCGGTAGTGTTGTTCGGCTGTCCCACCTTGACTGACACCTATTTCCCAGACCCACTCAGCTCTTTTCTGGGAGTGAAAGAAGGGAGCTAAAGCCACTTTATCAGGAAATATGGCACCCTATCCCATTCTCCACAATGTTTTCATGAGCTTTCTGTTGCTGTGAGAAAATAACAGATACGTTATCAGGAGAAAGGTCTGCTTTGGCTTATAGTTGCAGAGATTTCAACAATTATTTATTTGACCTGCTGCTTTGGGTCTTTTGTGGCATAGCACATCATACTAGGTTCACAAAGGCAGGGGAGGTGTAGTCATCTCACCACAGGTGGGAAACAGACTGAAAGTAGGGGGCTGGCATTCCAGCATCTCCTCCACAAGTAAGCTTCCAATGACTTAGCTTCTTCCCACCAGGTTCCACTTCCAAAAGGGCCTCCAGGGACCAAGACTTCACCACACAGGCCTCTGGAGTACAATCAAGATCTAAGGCATAACATGGCATGCCAGGGTCCCCTGAGAAAAGCCCACGGAAGCGTCAGGACATCTACAGTCTGTTCCCTTCTGTTAAAACAATAGGAAAGATTGAGGGAAAAGCCTTGCAGTGGAGAATGGTGTTGGCTCTTGGCATTCAAGTCCTAGCTGTGTGTCTTTTGCACTCTCTTGCTGAACCTACAAAGTATGACCAGGTAAAACTGGTTGCTGTTTGCTCAGACTTTCAGAAGCAGAGCCTCATTCCAAACTGCCATGCCCCTTGTTGAGGCTTTCTACCAATTGGCATGTTTTAGTTTGGTCAGTTTCACTACAGGGGTGCTTTGGTTACTCTGTCTAAATGTATGACCACTTGCTTGTTGAAGTTTAAAATGATCTTTTTGCCTCACGAAGTATTAGAGACACTAGCAGATTCTCAGTTAATAGATGTGAATGCATTAAATGTTAGTGAGCAAATCATTCTTTAGAGACATGATCTTTATTGGATCATTGGTGTTAGGAAAACAAAACCATGGTGTCTGTATAACCACAAGTAATTTAAATTATTAAGTCAGAGTCAGAGAAAATAGTTTTGGCAAAATTGTGCCCCGTCACATCAGCAGCAGGGATGGATACAGCCCATGCTGAGTAATCACAGTTGTCTAGGTGAATTGCTTATCCTTCCAGATGGGTCTGAGGGTATCGGGGTTGCTGGGGCCAAGTGAAAGCATCCGCACATTGGTCCATCTATGCCGCTGGCCTCTGCCTCAGGCCTCCTCGGAGAAGCATGCGGGCCTGACTTCTCAAGACTTCCAGAGCTAGGGGCTGCATTGAGGAGTCTTGCCCTAGCGTAGACCCTATTAGGGTCTCCCCCAAAGGCCCCACTCAGAGCTCTCACACCTGTAGAATCAAAGATGAAATGTACAAGAAAGTACACAAAGTCTTGATAGGAAAGGTACAAGATTTTATTGACAATATTCAGAGTGTATGGAGTCTAACCCATGCAAACAGAAGTGCAGAGTTTACATGGACATGTGACAGCCAGTGCTGCAGCTCACTGTGGCGTGCAGGGTAGGCTTGGAACCTAGACATGGCTTTCACCTTGGTCACTCACATCAGGCAGGCAGTGCTTGATTTCCCTACATGCCTCATCCTTTTAGCTAGGGAACCTGACGTAGTGCAGACATTAAATCAAAATAAAAACATATTTAAAAAAAACATTGAATTCTTCAATACTTTATACTCCACATTGAGCCAAATACTACCAATGTGGGAAGAGGCAAAGTCCCAGTTTACCTAGAATTTATGAAGAAGGTAGATAACTTGGAAAGCAATCTACTTTCATTATAATAGGTGCTATGATTCAAAAGTGGTTTGTCTGCTAAGGATCCATGTGTTGGAGACTCAGTTGCTCATCTACCAGTATTAAAGTGAGGGATCCTTTAGAAGTGGAGTGTCATATAGGATAATGCCACTGGGAGCACTGACCTGGGGAGGGATTAATGATGGCAGATTAAGTTCTCTTAAGAGTGTTGTTATGAAAAGAAAAACTAGCCCCTCCCTGGGCTCTGTGTTCCTTTTTATGTGATCCCATCTTGTGTTTTCCCACCATGAGGCTGTCTGTCACCATGATATGTATGTGGCCAAGGGGCCCTGTGAACTAAAGAAAACTATTTTCTTTGTACATTACTGGCTTGGCATATGTTGTTATGGAAACAGAAAATGGATGAATACAATAGATGTTCAGATAAGGGACAACAAGGGTGCCACAGAAGCACCTAGCAGGGACACTTCAAGCCCTTTGGAGGTAGAAGTACTCTTTTTAGGAAATGATGGCCTCACTGAGGTGGGAGTCACCCAGAGCAAGAGTGTGGCCAGGCATGCGCTGCTCATTCAATCAAGAAAAGAGAGGTTTGAAGAGATGAAAGAAAGTGAGGCACCTGGAAGAGAGTATAGCAGTGTTAGTGTGACCAGCTGATCTGTGGAGTGTGGGCAAGGCTCAGTGAACTACGGAAATAATCTGATGGAAATAGGTAGGGGCCATATTCAGTGGGACCTTAAAAAGCATGTGAAAGGGGCTGGGGTTTTGCCTGAAGAGATTTGGAAGGCCTAGTGAACATTTGTAGTTGTAGATTTGCTTACCTTGGTGTAGGAGGGGAAAGTGTGGGCCAGGATGGAGATGGGTAGCTCAGGGGGGTGGCTGGGCCTGCGAGGATGCAGTATGAGGGAGACCAAGGCCAGGGCGGTGGCTTCAGGGTCAGTAGAAAGTACTCTAGAGAGGACTGAGTGAGCAGTAACTGGCTGGGCAAACGTTTAATTGCAATACAGAAAGTCGTCTCGGGAAGAGCCGAGTGGGACTCCTTCACCATCTCCATTGTGGCTGGGCTTCAAAGAAATTCCTCCAGACTAGAGCAGCTTTAAGATTTCACCAGTACAATGTTGGGAGTCTGAACCCCTTTCCTGTCCTTATTTCTTTTTCTCTCTTTCTTTTATTTTCTTCTTTTATTTATAGAGAGAATAAAAATAATAAACATTAGAAATGATACAGAATTTCACTAAAGATTATAGGAATGCCATATTGCATATTGTTGTGTTTAGATTAGTTGCTCAGGTTGCCAGATATAAGCGTGTAAAATTAGTCAAGGCACTCAATTATTGCTGTACTCTCTCTCAAGTAAAGGTTTGTTTAACAAGAAAAAGGTAATAAAAGAGAATAAGAGACAAAGAAAAATGCCATGGGGTTGGTTGACCTGCTACTATTTTGGTTATGGTTAGATTTCTAAATTTCTGTGCAAAAATCTGCAACTGCTTTTTAGTCACATTCTCTAGAGATTTATTAGAATATCAATGACTGATGGAAAATACCAGTTCCACATTAAATTTAAGGCATTTGATATTCAGAAAGACAGTGATGTTAAGTTCAAGTACCATGTTATCGAGTAATAGTACCACTAAGCTTCTCTGCTGCAGGGTCAACAATTTAGACTTGCAGACCAAAAAATTAGAGAAAAAGAAGGGCTACAAGGATAGCCAATATTTTGACCCCAGCCTTTCAGGGTCAGTGAGAACTCAGGACATAAGAGAACCTATACTGTAACATCCTATAACTCAGTGGTGTCCCGACATTTCTGTTGAAGAATTTTACGGGGCCACAGAGGAAAAGGATTGATGATGCATAGTGAGTCTAAGGAGAGTCACCTAGGGAGAAAACATTCTCTCAGATTTCTGCAGAGAGCAAAGTGGTCAAGCAATGGCTGTGACTCATCCAGATGACTGACACTAACAAAAGTGTTACAAAATCTGTACATGGTTTCAAGGTAAATCCTGAGGGGATTTGACCTACGTTGTCACATACAAAAGTTATATGTTTTATTATGTAGGTCTTACTTTAACTTGGCCTTAACCATCTAGCAGAAAAGTTTAACCATGAGGCATAAAAAGTAAAGCTAGATAAGTATGCTGAGCTGTAAAAGGCTCAAGTCAACAGCTTCCAACATTGCCAGTTCTGCTGATAACCCACTACTATTATGGACTACTTTCTCTTAGCTCAATGAGAAGAAATATTTGTACCAATAATGTTTAGAAAAGTTATCTTGTCTGCACCTTGTATTCTGAACAACTGCTATGAAGACAACAATATGCACTGTATTAATAATTATTATGGCTCTCCTATTAATGTTTTGAAACTGTGTCATTGTTATTTCTTATTAAACGTAATACAATTATTAAAAATAAAGTAAAATTAGTCAAAACAAATTTAAAAGAAGAAAAGAATAAGCATTAACTGTTCCTTTTAGTAGATCAACAGAAATCAGTACAGTTATCCTAGTGTATGTGCGTGTGTGTATGTATGTGTGTATGTGTGTGTATGATATGGTTTGTATCTGTCTAGTTGTCCCTCGAAATCCTCATGTAAGGCACAGGGAAGAGACTGCTTGAGGAGCAGTGAGTGGCTTGACAGGCAGGACCAGAGGACTAAGGTGGGGCTCAAGGGGCAGGACCAGAGAGGTGTGAATCTCTAAGCTGACGGCATGTGCCTCCCTGTCACCCAACCCCAGGCCCAGTGGCCTCTCTTGTAGGTGTGGATCGGATCATCAAGGACACAGTGGTATAGTGTCTTGAAGTCTTGCTATACAATTCAGGCTGCTTTAAACTATGAAACCTCCAGTATTCTGAGCTAAATAAACCTTTACTTCCCTAAGCTTGTGTGTCGAGTATTTGTCCAGGCAAGGAGAGAAGAGTAACTATAACACTGTGTATAACTTTTCTTTTCATATGTAGACACTTGAGAAACTATAGGAGTGGGGCCCAGGTGACACTGACCCAGTTTCTGGCCTTACTCTGGTGACTAGAGCAGCCCTGAGGCTCTAGTTGCTCAGATTTTATTTGGTAGGCCATCTCCGGCTTGCTCCCTCTGGAGAAGAAGCTGTTTTAGGAAAATAGCAGCCCACCTGAAGTGGTGTAGAGGGCTTAGGAGCACACTAAGGACTGAGGCGAAGATCCCCACTGTCCTAGGTGCAGGTTTCAGAGGGGGCCTCCTCACTGGGAGTTCCTCCTATAACTGCGTTCCCTTCTCTAATACATACCCACAGGCCTGTTGCCCCACTATTAGGGCTGGGGCTGTTTGTTTCCCAACCCAGAGGTGAGGCTCCACGTGGCCTCCAGTCAGAGGACTCTCCCAGTGAGGCTAGTTGTCCTGAGAGCAGTGCTGTTCTCCAGTGTCAGCCAGGCTGATGGTAATTCGCAAACAGGCACAAACGTCCATCTGCTCTCACTTCCTATCCCCCCTTTTTTATTTCTTAATCATTGTTAAACAATTAGCAAATGGCTTGTTTGTGTGTCGACACAGAAGAGAGATGAGAAGTTAAGAACCACTGCGGAGGACGTTGTTTCCCTCCTGTTCTGAGTGTGCGCAGCCCAGGGAGGGCTGGGCAAGCACTGCCTGCCTTACAGTACTGCCATTTCTTTCAGCATATTGTCACTGAAGATGAGATTATTTTTTCAGAGACATCTTAATAGTTTCCAACAATTGCTACCAAGAAAAGGTCATGTTTTCAGGTTTTGTCAAATGCAGTCTCTGCTGGCCGGCATTTCCCAAGAACAGGTTATTCTGAGGGTTGGAGCCAGTTGAGAGTGGATTTGTGAGATTGCGCCAGATGGCTCTGAGCTTACTCTGTCTTCTTGGTTTTCCCAGACTTCTACTGTGTAAGCATATCAGATGTGAGAGATTTTGTGCATGGCTACTCTGCTTCAGTTTTCAGCACAGCTGAGTCTGGTAGTATTTGGGGAAATCTTTGCGTCAGCCTACTCCCCACTCCCATCCTGGTCCCCACATCTGAGAATGGTGTTCACTTGCAAATAGCTTATCAGTGAGAGCCCTGCTTCTGTTGAAGCAGAGTCTAAAGGATGCGAAGCTGACCATTTGAGGTTTGCATTTGCATACTGTGTGTCCTAGGAGGCTGGAGTGTGGTGGCAATGCTGAAGGCACCGAGATAAAGGGTGGCTGCATGGCTGCAAGAAGGCCAGACGTAAGGTGCTCGCTGCTGGGCAGCACTGTGTGGGACAGGAAGTTCCTGTTCCTGCTTCCATCCAGATAGGCTCTCGGGTAGAAGGGAAAGAAAAGAGCTGTGGCAGATAGACCATAGTGGATGCCAACACTCTGATAAGGGTAGAAACTTCCATGATTCTAATTTTCTGCCACTTATAAAAGGCCAGGTGTCATAGCTTCATGGCTTTGGAGAAATACTCAATGGCATCTAGTCAAGTTTAAGCACTTTTGTTTTATACATTAAGTAGTTTGAAGTATTAGGACAAATCCATAACGGCAGATGCCCCAGTTTTGCCTTTTTTCCCATAAGCCCTGTTCATTTACACTTTACTTTCCTTAGTCTGGGGAGCTAAATATCATTTGATAATGAAAATTCCTTTACACTGCATGAAAACCCTCCACCATTAGTTTAAACAGAATTCTTGCCCTAGTTTGATTGTAATTATCCTCTTTTCTCCCTCACAGGACTTTTGCAAGGAGCAAGTGTGAGTAATATTTAAAGTACTAATTGTGCATTAGTTAGGGTAAAGAGTTTGACTGCTGCAAAGAAAAATGAAACATAGGCTTCCTTAGGACCAGCGTTCATTTCTCTCTTGTAAACATTTCACACATAAGTAGCCTGTGGCTGATATGCTGCCTCCAGAGTGCCAGTGGCCAGGATCCTTTTACTGTCTCTGTAGTTGGAATTGTGCTTCTGGGTGGCTGATGAACCCAGTCAGTAGGAGGGAGGGAAGAAAAGGAGATACACCTCAGAAGTTAAGAGTGCCACATCTGCAGACATCTTTTGGCCAGAACTGAACCATGGGCCACATCAAGCTGCCAAGTCTACTGGGACATGAGGTGCTTATCCGAGTCAGCTGTATGTCCATCCAAATTTGAAGCTATATTAGAATAGACTCGCTACTAGGGCTATCTAGCAGTCACTACCATAGTAATGTTTAAATAATAATAGCAACAGCAGTGACAATATAAACAACAGTAATTATTGAGCATATGCTAAATATTATGGCATTGAAAACAGTGCTATGGCATTGTGCTAATAATATTGCATTTCCCATGTCATTTCATCTAATCGTAACAAACCTATAAGGTAGATGCTATTTATTATTAGTCCCAAGAGAGAGATGGCAAACCAGTGTTATAAAGCTCTTTCAAATTCAGCACAACTAGTAATAGCAGAGTAGATATTTGAACCCCAGTTTGACTGTAGAGTCACAGCTTTCACTTCTATTACTCAAAAACCACATCAAAAGCAATGTAAAATCCCAATTATATCACAAAGGTGCTTTTGACTTCAAGTGGCAGAAATGTACAAGTCAAACTTCACTTAAAGAAAGAAAGAAAATCTGATATAAAAGTCTATGAAGGAGGAGGAAGCAGGGTAAGTTCACATCATTACCTCATGTCCTTCTATCTCTCACTGTCTGCTTCTTTATGTGGCTTCAATCTGCCACAAAAGAGGCTCTGTCCCCTCGGGAGAGAATATGGATTTTGAAAGCCCCAGATGCTCTTGTTCCCAAAGTAGAAATCTCAAGAAATTTACCAATGTATGTTCCAATTACAGAAAAATAGTGTCTGACTGACACATTTGGAATCTTAGCTATCCTCAGTCATGGGGCTTATCTAGACTATGAGGTCCTATTGTTGGTTTGCTTGTATCACAGGAGTTTCTTTATCCTGCCCTTCACTATGCACCATAGTAAGACATTTTAGCAACAGAAGGACAAGGGAAAGAGTATAGCTTGGACTAAGGTTTAAAAAGTAGAATACTGTTTGATATTTTATATCAAAATTGTTGGTCTCACTGAAACCTTCATCTAAATTACAAGAATTTGAGGTGATGTTAAGCCATATGTATATCTAGGAGAGACCGGGGCATACAGACAAGTTTTTATACCACGAATATTGTCTACTTAAAGTGAAAGTTCATCCAAAATAAAGTAATCATTTTGATTCAGAATTCTTTGAAGCTCTCTGGCCTCCCCTCAACAGGAGGTTTTTTTTTGTTGTTGTTTTGTTTTGTTTTTTCTGATTGTGGGACACAGTTCTCCTCAGTTCTATTCAACCTTCATTTCTACTTAGACATGCCAAGATAAGAGTCTTTCTGTCTCCCAAGGATAAACTTTCAGGTAAAATAGTTATTGTGACATTTTTGGAAAGCACAGATGTTCAGACACCATGCATGGTGAAGAGGCATCTCCAGGATTTACACAGACGACTTCAGCATGCAGATTAGCTGTGAAGTTGGAGCAGAAGGAAGCAATTCAACTAATTATTTTACCACTGATTTCTGTGTTCTATATGCAAACATGCGTTCAACTAAGATTTGAAAAGTAGGATTTCATTTCTTTTTCTCAAATGCCCTGAGTAGAATGCCATGTAATTAGTCTGTGCTTTTGTTAAAAACACATTAGGAAGAATAACCTTCTTGTTGTCTGTTCTGTTGAAACCACAATTAAGCCATTTGATAAAGCAGTTACCTGAACATGATGATTCTTGGCCTCCCCTCAACAGGAGATGAAATTAAGAGTTAGGTACAGTTGGAAAGTGAGATGTCTGCCTACCCGTCTTTTAAAAGACAGAAAGGTCCCTGGCTAGAACGAATATGCACAATGCTATAAATCTAATTAAATCATTACAGACAATTTTAATTAAGTTCATGATCATGTTGCTTTTGTTTTTAAAAGAAACAATGTATTCCTTGTTGACAGACTAGTCATAGGAGTACAGATAGATGTCTTTCAACATTTTCCTAGAGTGCATTTCAGTACCAGATATGCACAGAACTCAGAGAAGCACAGCACATTTTCCAAGTCTTGGGCTAGGTCTTGTATGTTGTATTAGGGGCTTAAGAAATTCCTTATTCAGTTGGATGAAAATGTACCATGAATTACTGTCATAATAGAATATCAAAGGGAATAACATTAATAATGGATACATTTTTACCAAAGCAGCTTTTTTCTTACCTTTCTGAAACAAATGAAATAGTTGAAAATCTTTACATGCCACGCACAAGACAGAAATGCATTCTCTAGGGGCAAGAATGGCTTCCACAGCCCGTCCAGTGAGGTACACTGGTAGCGTGCACACTTCCTGTCACAGAAAGATCCTCAGTTAGAAGGAATGACTTTCCCCCAGTTTTGCTCCAAAGACATTGAGGATTGCTTTGGAATCCAAGCCTTCCCAAAGACAGGTCGTGTGCTTCAGCAACCACATGAAAAGCCTGGTGAGAGAGGAGCTGGGACCCTGACCAGTTTAACCAGACAAAGCTCATTAGCAGCGTTTACTGTTTACTCGCTCCAGAAGATGGCACGTGCTAGTGACGGTGGGATGCTTCTGAGGGGCCTGCGACGAGACGGAGCAGCTCCGAGCTTTCTCCTGTCCTTTCCTATTCGAAACTGCATAGACTGGCTACCTATATCCTCTTGAGTACAAATTAATGAACACCCACATCCTGGCAGCAAGCAGGAGACAGGTAAGGAAGGAACAGAAGAGATGCCATCATTTTATGTTGTTTTAGTCTGGGAATTGAACCCAGGGACACATCCTACCATTGACTTATGCCTCCAGCCTCTATTTCTTTGAGTGTCCATGCACTGTCACAGCACAGAATGAATTGAGCCCACTTTCTTTGCATCCCTCCCTGAACAAAAAGGAATAGTTAGCTCTATGCCCGGGATTTCACCCATAAGGGTTAATCTAAGAAGCAGCTCCTCCATGGAGCCTTTTCTGCCCTTTTTGCAATGGTAAAATCTTTCTTTCTTATTGACTCTGATAAGCACCAGCTAGTTATTTGCTGTGGAGGATTGGCTATATCTCACTGGACTCGTCTCTGTGTATTGAGCTATGTGATAGACTAGAGACAGTGAAAATTCTCTGATGCGCAACTCTGACCTATAATGCATGTTTTCTTTGAATGGGTGAGCTTGCAAGATATAGATGAAATACCTGTTTAGAGAAGAGAAAGGCCCCAAAACTAGCAAGGTTCTTGACTGCCTGGGAAGGAAGCTTGAAGTGGTCCTCAGTTGTGGAGGTACCAGAGTGCCAGGAACAAACAAGAACAAGTCATCCTGGGGAGAAGGGTGGGCTCAGGGTATACCCTGTGCTTTAATGATTCCTTCAAAACCTTGCAGAGTATGACTCATAATTCTTTAAATGATAGAAGGAAGTAGGCCATCCTGTGCAAGAGGCAGCAAAAACAGCAGAATTAAGCCCCAAGAATTTAAGCAGTACATTTCTCAGATATAGAATATAAATTAAGTTCACAGGCTCAACATGTTTAAGTAAAAGAGGCAATTTAAAACTTAAGCAATGAGTGATACATCATCAAAACCTACCAGATTAATCTGAAATGTCTAGAATTAAAAAAAGAATTCATTAAACTTACAACTTAATGAAAACAACTTAATGTAAACAGCTTCATCATAGGTAAGGAAGCTTGGGCTCGAGTTCTTTATTCTAAATTTGGCAATTCAAGTAATTACACATGTATACATTCTTTCTGTACAAACAATATTTCAAGGTAAACACTGAAGAGCTACCCAAAATGGAAGTTACAGGAAAAAAGCAGTTAATAAATGTGGAAATACTAACATAATTAGAAAAAAAAAACAGAAAAGCCAACGCTTTAACCCACTGTGATCCAACTGAGATAGACAGCATTTATGATACTAATGGACTAAAGATTAGCAGTGAACATGGGGCGTTTGCTGCATCGATCCTGCTGATGAGTCTGAGAATCACTTAGCTGAGCAACTGACATTGCCTGTCCCCTGATGCCATGTGGTAGGAAGAATACAAATGTATGTGTGGCACAGAGACATGAGATGTATTTCCTCCCTCCCTCCCCCCTTCCTTCCCTCCTTCCCTCCCTCCCTCCGTGTTGGTTCGTTCGTTCGTTCTTTCTTTCTTTCTTTCTTTCTTTCTTTCGTTATACTTGAGGTCAAACTCAGGACCTTACACTTGTCAGGAAGGCACTTATGCCCCAGAGCTATCTCCCCAGCCCCTTGACTAGTAGTTTGGCAACAGAAATTAGACCTAAATCTAGGCAGCCCCATTTCTCATGTACCTGGTGTGCTGCACAGGTGAACAGTTTAAGAAGACTGCACAAAATCAAGATGTCAAAGTTGGATTGTGATATAATTTGTGGGCCAGAAAATGGATACAGGTTTTTCATGAAAGAAAGGTGAAGCAGTAGATACCACCTCCAAATATTATGTGACCATTAGCTGAACTCAAATTGCTACAAATCATCCAAAGATTTTTAAATAAAAGGATATTTTTTAAAAATCATATTTAAAAAACTGAGTATAGGCTAGAAATTACACATGACAAGAGCATTATAGTTAACTATAAAGGGCACATGTATGCTCTAAGTAATAGATTACAGATAATGCAGGACTTACTTTCAGATAATTTAGAAAGAAAAGGATCAGGTGAATCAGGAGTGAAAGAATCTTGCAAATAGTTGGCTTGGAGTTATAGATATAGAAATTATACTAGTTTTCCTTTTTTTTTTTGGCACACACTGAATGTTTTCTGGCTCAAACATTTTCCTAAATTTTGAGAGAAAACATTTTATCTCTAGTTATTACCTCAATATTAAATATTGAAAACAAAGATTAATGAAAAATATATATTTATGTCAAAACTTTCTGAATTATATGCTTTAACTATGTAAATTATCTATCCATTATGCATCAAGAAGGCTGTTTAAGAATTAAAGTCAGAGTGTGTTCCAACTAGCTGCACTTTCCTCTGTTCCTTGTCTTTGTTTTCATGTTCCTCACTTTTCATAGTAGCACCCTCCATCGTTTGGAAAGATCTCACTTTGCTCTGAGTAATGGCAGCCAATAGGGTTGACACTTCCCAAATGTTTTCCAGTGGAAAAAGTAAAAGAGGCATGAAAAAGATGCACAGTTACTCTGAAGACTCCATCGCTCTGGATTCTACTTTCCTAGGGAGTTCTCAATGCTTGAAATGTGTCTTGGCTGTTAACATCTTTCAGGGACAAATTCATTTCTTCCCTTCTTGATAGGGCACTTCTTCCCTGTCTTTGAGGAAGAAGATCTTGAGCGACTGAGAAACAACCACAAGAGCCAATCAGGGAGAGGCTAAATTTTCATAGGGAGTCTTCTAAAGTCGCCCATGAAACCTTCAAACCAGTGACCTTTCAGAGAAAGCCTGCCTGGGTAGGAAGGACAGTGAAGATTCGTTGCATGACAAGAAAAAAACTAAGTGAAGCGTGTAACTGTTTCTAGGACAAAGAAGTTCAATGCAGGTGAGAAGAAAGTGATGTATTTGTAACATCTCTGTAACAAAACCACTGATCCTATAGATGATAGGACAAGGGAAGTATGGACCCTCTGTAGGCATTGTGGTTGGAAGGGGCTTCTCTGTGTTCCAAATATACAGGAGTATCAGCTTCTTGCGCTGAGTCATGTCTTGGATCTACAAATCCTCAGAGTTGGAAGGGACCATACGTTTTCTGAGCCCTGTTTTGGCTCTCTTGTTCTAAGGTGGCCTCTGCAGAGCACTAGACTCACTCATCCTGTTCTAGGTCCATGCTGGTCGCTGGTCTTGTGTTTAGGTTCTGGAGAAGGCAGGCGTAGAAAGAGGCAGCAGCATGGGCAGGATGAATTGTTGGGTGCAGTGACAGAGGAAGACTGGGGCATCAGAATTGTGCTTCAGAGCTTGTTGGTCAAACCTAGAAGCCATAGGTGCAACAAGTTGTATAACTCCTCAGTGCACCATTTTGCTTATCTGCCAAGTAAAGATAGTGTTAATGTCTGTCTCAGAGGGCTCTCTCCCTCTCTCTCTCTCTCTCTCTCTCTCTCTTTCTCTCTCTCTCTCTCTCTCCCTTTTCCCCCCCTCTCTCCCTCTCTCTCCTTTCTCTCCATCTCTCTGTCTCTTTCTCTGTGTGTGTGCACATGTGTGAGAATTGAATCAGTTAATCCATATTAAGTTGATAGAGAATATCTGGCATATAGATTACCCATTTATAAGTATTAATTGCTCCCTCTTCAGTTTTCTCTCTGGCCCTAATGGCTTTGGATGCTACTTTATTTTCTGCCTCCTACTCCTAGGTGAAATTATTCCATCTTCTGAACAGTGGGGCTACTATTGATGATAATGACAGCACTGACCTCTGTTGAGGGAATTTCCTGCAGCAAGCATTGGCTGTGGCAAATATTTTCTTGTTTGCTCTTGGTTCGTCAGAAGCCCTGAGCATGATAGATGCTCAAGTTGTTGGTGTGAGATAGCATTCGATTTTATTTTCATTCACTTGGCCAATGTGTGGTGAGCATGAGGCCAACATGCTTTACAGGTATGGCTGATTTCCTGTTAGTGGAGTCAGGGTGGGCCTGAATTTAGAATAGTGTTGCATGGTTTGAGGTGGTAGGAAGTGAATAAAAACCTGGCCAGCGTTGCAGGAAGGAATGTCTACTGGTTCACTGTTACATCATTCCATCCCTGCTCCACTATCCATTCCTTTGTCAGATACCTACTGAGCCCACCTGATGCACTCAGCATTTGTAGAGGCTGCTAACTTGTATAAACTGAGATGGCTACACTTTGTGGAGTTTGGGAATAGCTGTTCAGGCTTTGATGGAATTTTCAAACTAAAGGTCAAATTCAGATACCTCTGAGGCCTGGTCCTGTTGTAAAACTCAGTGGCCGGCAGTTTTCATTGTTAGCCTTGTAGTACAATCTACACAGTTCTTCCATATTGTGCAGGAGCAGAAAACTTAAGAATAGGGAAACTTTATTGAGGGAAATACTTCTTGATAGGATGTGACTTAAAAGTGAGTTACCAATGATTCTACTTCTCAAAGGATGTTTCTTAGAGCAGAATCACAAACTGGTTATCGTGTAGATCAAAACTATGATTAACTAATAAGATTAAAAGCTATAATAAACCAGTAAGATTAGAAGTATAGCCACTTAGGTAATATTGATCCAATTGGAAGGCAGAGAAAATAGAAAGTGTAGATGGAAAGAACAAAGTATTTCTTTGAATGATGGATTAGGGGGATGTTGGTCACCCATCAGGGTCACTGATGTCTATCTAGACATTATTGGTGATGTCAATTATCTTACCCCCTGGGAAGGATGTAGGCCTAGTCATTCTGTTTTTATGTTGAGGCCTGGCCTTCAACAGATGCTCCACCAGCCATAGTCATAATATATTCTCATCTGCTGCCCTTAATGCCTTGAGGGCCCAGCCTTCTCTTACTGCCTATAATATTTCTACCTAACTTAGTGCCTAAGGATCAAATCCCTTAAGATAATGCAGACAAACAAAGAGACAGAGACAGAGCCAGGCTCTGTTGATAATTCTGTAGTCTGTTAGCCCCAAGATGGAGAAACTAGGTTTCTCTGCATCACTCTGCTTCCCAAAACCAATGTAAGAGAATAGTCTCAAATTAATCTAGGAAATGTTGGCTGCTACTAGAAATAGCAAGAAAATGAGATACTAAATATTTTTATTTAATGCATTTTATTGCTACATTTTTATATACATAGCTAACATTCACCAAAGGGAATTTGTACTTTTACATTATTTTTTCTTCCTTCCTTTCTCCATAGTTCCCCTTCCCATGTCAAGAAAATTTTCTTTCTATTTCACAGTGTCTATTGTACATTTTGGTCTATATTCTGGTTTCTCACACCAGACAAACGATGTCATCTTTGAATATGTGTGACTGATTTATTTTACTTAAAAATATGATCTCAATCCATTACCTAGAAATATCTCAACTTTATCCTTCTTTATGACAGAGAAGTACTCAGTTGTATAAAAAAGATCTCAATCTGTTCATCAGTTGATGGGCATTTGGGCTGTTCCCAAGATTTAGCTATTACAAACTGTGCTGCTATAAATGTGGGCATACATATATAGCTGTGGTATGATGCTTTTAACTCTTTTGTGAAGATACCAAAAAGGGAAATAATTGGATCTAGTAGAAGCTTGAGCTTTAATTTTTCTTCAGAAATTGCCACACTAATTTCCATGGTGGCTGTACCAGTCTACACTCCCACTCACTGTGAATAGAGTTCTTTTTTTTCCCCCATAGCCCCATTAGTTTTTGTTATTAGTTGAGTTTGTGATGGTAGCCACCATCACAAAATTATACCTTAATTTTAGTGTTTGTTGTTGTTGTTTGTTTGTTTGTGGGCTTTTGTTTTTGTTTGTTTGTTTTGTTTCGTTTGATTTTTTTGTCTCTTGAATGACCAGTGGTGGAACATTTTTTCATATATTCATTTCTCAATTCCATTTCTTTGTCTGAGCAATGTCTATTCATTTCCGATGCCAATTCTTGAATTGGGTCTTTAAATTTTGAGGATCTGATTCTTTTGAATTCTTTATATATTCTAGATATTAGTCCTTTGTCTGACCAACAACTGGCAAAATCTTTTCCCACTCTGGATTGTCTCTTCACTTGGTGAATTTTTTTTTTTTTTTCTGTGCAAAGCTTTTTAATAAGACAAGATCCTAGTTGTTGATTCTTTATATCGCTTGTGTGATTGGAGTTTTGTTCATAGTCTTTGTACCCATGTCTCAAAGAATTCTACCTCTTTTGTATTCCATCAGATTTAGTGTTTCTGTTTCTAAGTAGGTCTGTGATCCATTTCAATTTTAGTTCAGTGCATGGAGATAGACATGGGTCTAGTTCTA
>PVJA010003116.1:38292-98634 GCA_004027025.1 Myocastor coypus
TTTTTTTTTTTTTTTTTTTTTTTTTTTTTTTTTTTTTTTTTTTTTTTTTTTTTTTTTTTTGTACCATACTGTTTTCATCAAGGTGGCTTTATAGCATAATTTCAAGTCAGGAATTTTGTATGCCCTGTCTTACCTTTTTTGCCCAGAATTTCTTTTGATATTCTAGGTCTTTCCTGGTTCCAAATAAATCTTATGATTGTTTTCTTTAAGTCTATGAGATACACTTTTTGTATTTTGATCAGGATTATATTAAATCTACATAACAATTTTGAGGATAAATACTTCCATTATATTGATTCTTTCTGCCCAAGAAGGGTTATTTTTCCATTTTCTGATGTCCTCTTTGATCTCTAGTTTTAAGATTATTCTAGTTTCCAATCTAAAGGTGTTTTACTTCCTTGTTTATATTGATTTCTAAGTATTTCTCCCCCCTCACCCTTTGATGCTATTGTGAGAAGTGTGATTTCCTTAATTTCACTCTCAGTGAGTTTGTTATTGGTGTCAGGAATACTGCTGACTTTTTCACTGTTGGTTTTGTATCTAACTATGCTATTGAATTCAGTTATTAAGTCTACAAGTCTTTTGGTGGAGATTTTGGGTTTTTCTAGGTGGAGTATCATGTCATCTGCAAATAATGACAATTTAACTTTCTTTCCTATCAGTATTCATTTTATTTATTTTTTGTCTAATTGCTCTATTTCCAAAACTATATTGAATGTGTATAAATATTTTTCAAACTTCTTTTCCTTTAAAAAAATTTAAAGAAATACTATGACTGCCATCTGAGGATTTATTAATTCTATCTTCTCAAGTGATTACAAATAATGACACAGGCTACATCATACATTTCTTAGATTCAGCTCTGCCGTTGTGATGTGCTATCCCCTAGTCACCATCTCCATTTGTTCCAGGTGGTTCCAGTGTTCCTGCATTAGTTGTATCTGTATTAGCTCCTCCCTTGGAATGGAGTCTTTATTTCTCCAACAGGATTGGCCCTCCACAAATCTGGCCTAGGGAGGCATTGCAGAGTCCCAAATGGGGAGTCTTAGGATTACTTGGGATGAGATGGAGGTCTTGGTCTCCCAAAATGATAACCTTCCAGTTTCCATGGCCTTTGTGTGATGCCAGCTCCTAAGTACCTCATACCAAAGTGCTTAACATAGATGCCCACTTATTCTGTGTTTCATTTTCTTTTTCTTGGTCAGTGGTCACTATTTTATTACAGTTTCCTGGAAAGAGGAATATCCATATATGGGAAGTCAATATAGTCTAGGCCTGACCAATTTCAGGGGTATCTGCAGAGGCTGAGGATAGGTGTATCACAGGACCCCTTTGGGGAGGCCCCTGTATATACAACCCCATTACCATTTCATATAAGCATAGTACTTCTTTCACATATCTTTAGTGCTGTCTTCTGAAATCAAGTACACTTGAAACCCTACCCCATCAGTGAAGGAACCCTCCCTTTGTCTTGCCTGCCTGCCACCCATTCAGATTTTTCTGTTCTGTTGGCACAGAACAATACACCATGGAAGGGGTTAAAGGTTCCTGAGGTTGCTTGGTTTTCACAGCTCACAGGTTTTCTTGATTGCATGTTTTTTAGATTCACATTTTTATCCCTGTAGCCATGATTTTTCTTGACCTGCCGTTTCAGTCACTCAAAACAGTATTGCTGTACTGCGTGGGAATTTTGCAGGCCTTTTTCTTTCATAACATTTCAATCAACCCTAGGATACCCATAGCTAATGGTAAGAGTGAGAACTTCCCAGGCTCCACTCCTCCTCTTGCCATCAGGGTCTGATTTACATCAGAGCTGCAGGGTTATCCCTGGCCATGGGACACTCACCACCAAATCCCACAGTGCAGGATCATGCCCACATTTCTACAGCTAAAGACACTGACATGCACAAGAAGGTTGTTCCTTGCCTCAGTGACAGTGTTGGAACCTGAGCCATCCTTCACTGAGTGCAAGCTGTTATGATCTCTTGGCAGTTCTGTCACTGTGTAAAGATTGCACTTCCTGATTTAGTCACAGTGAAGAGGGATAACGTGGTATATGAGTAGAGTGACTTGGGTGGCCTGCCAGTCCTATTCACTAAAATATCTGGTTGTCATCTGATACTCAGTGTGGCAAAAACCAAGCTCCTGATTGCCCTCAGCTTCCAGTGCCACCCTAAAATCTTTGGGCTTTTCACTCTACCCATAGTGACTGAGATAAGAAAAAGCATGAAATTCCTTTGATTCTTTTCTCTCATCTCATTTAACCATTCAATTAATGAGTCCTGTTTTCTTTGTCTCTAGGAATTATATCCCAATCTAAGTTCTTGCCATCATTCATTTTTTCATGGTACTGTAGCAGGCCACTATCTTCAAGCACTGAGGCCATTTCATGGCCTTGTTTTTGGTGTCTCTGTTTCTTTCAGCATGTGCTTGTAGACTTTGTTCTTCACAGAGGATGTGTTGACTGAGTAGTGGTCAACTGAATCAGCCCAGTGTTTTCTTAGCCTTGCCTATTTGCCTAGGATCTGATCCCTGTTTTGTCATATATTCCAACATCTTTCACTCTGTCACTCTGCTCTAGTCAACTTCACATCTTGTATGCCTCCAACACGCTGTACTCATCCCACCTTTCCATCTGTTTGAATGCTCTCCCCTTTGAACTTCCCATGGCCACACCTTCTCATCATTCAAGCCTCAGCTGAAAAGTCACAACCTTGAAGACCGTTTCTGAGCACCACACAGCAGGACCAGCTTCTCCTCTGTTCCTTTGTAGCTTACTGCTCTGCCTTCTTCATACCAATGGCCTGCATCAGAACACATTTTTATCTCTTGCTGATCAATACTACATGCTCCACGGCAACAGGACCCAGTCTTTGTTATTTCCTGCTTCATTTCTAGAATAAAGCCTGGTATATGGTAGATGCTCGAGAAACATTTGTAAATGAAGGATTATAGGTTGGAGCACCAGAGTTGTTGTTGTGGGGCTACTGGGAGGCTGTTGAGTTTCTTTTAGCTCAGAGCCTCTGCATCTAGGTAAGGCCCTGTTTCCTTTGGCCCCTGATGTATAATCATACCACATCCAGAGTCTACTGCTATGCTACACACTTAGGGTAACATCATATACCTCTCACATGCATCCTCTGAGATTTGGCCTTTTCTTACATTGCTGGGAACTTTGGCAGACAAGGAAAGAACAGGGTCTGGGGCGAAATTGAGAAATACTACTGACTGCCCACCTATTGATATATGTCAATGCTTATGTCTGAAAGAGTTAGGCAAGTCTAGGGAATGGCTAGAGTTACAATGATCCAGCTGTCTAGTCAGTTATCTCTTCTTCCCTTCAGCAGAAATGTGCTAGATGCTTGTTCCTTTCTAGACACTGGATGTATAAAAGTCTACTAAACCAAGAGTCTATCCTTAAGGAACTCCTAGGTCAAATGGAGATATGAACAAGTCCCTGTTTTTTTGTAGCAAAAGAAAAGTTGGCATGTGCAGAACACTCTGAACACACAGTAGAAGGCCATGAATGAGAGGGAGGTCCTCCTGGGCGGGTGATGACAGTTTCATGAAACAAGAGTACAGGGCTTGCAGCACATTGAGCAGCATGAGCAGAAACTCTGAGGTGGGAGTAAGTCTTGGTGTTGCCATTCCCATCCCACTCCTATAGCAAAATCCTACTTATTCTTTAGACCCGATTCCCCAGATCACATCTCTGCAGATGTGATCACATCTCTGCTCATCTGATCCCCCAGAGGTGCTCCTCAATGCTCTAAGCCAGACCAGGGCCCCTTGCTATACATCTCAACAGCACCATGTACATTTTCTCTTGGTATTATAGTTGTGATTTAATTTTATATTTATAATGTTATTTATTCTTTATGTATTTCTCCTTATCCCTTCTTTCCTCTCCTTTTTTCTTCCTTCCCTCCTATACTGCTCCTTTGCTTTCACTCCTCTTTTCTCTCCAGTAAACTATGAACAACATGGAACTGGGACTATGTGTGTTTTAGACTCTGCATTTAACCCCAGCAACTTGTCTTGCTAGCAAGTAACTCAGTAGGTGCTTAGGTATTGGGAGGCAGGTGGTTGGGACAAGAGGAAAGATTAGGCTGGAAAACATGATCAAAGGCCAGATCAGGAAAGTCTGTGTGTGCTGCTAAGGTACTTCACATTAAGGCAATGAAATGTGTTTATAGGAATTGTATATTGTGTTTATAGGAACTGAAATGATCAGGGTTCATTTTTGTCTAAGTGAAAGGAAGATTCTCATGGGTAAATAATATAAAGAATCTATAAGAACACATGGGCTTCCATATGCAGGAGAGAGGGGCTATCGAATTTCAACTCTCTATTCAGCTTATGTGTCTTGGCATTAAGCTTTGTGTCTAACTCTGGGAGGGACAGAGATGAGCAATTCAAGGCCCCTTCATGCAAGCATCTCTATTTGGAAGACCAAATGCTGCAGACTGCTGGTGAGGAAGCCTGGCTGCAGAGGCGAAGGAAGGCGCAGAAAGCCTGGGAGATAAAAGGAATAATGAAATTCAGTGTAGCCATACCAGGAACTGTTATGTTATCTGTTCTCACCCAAAAGTCAAAGCTAAAATGTAAAATCTACCATGGGCATATCCTTTGATGAAGACAAGTATATGCCTTCTCCACATAAAGCCAGGGAATGTCCTTGCCTGGCAGTGATGTTGCTATGAAGATTTGTATCTAAGTGCCCCCTCTTTCCCTCCCCCACTCCCCTTTTTTTCTTTCTCCCCTTCTCTCCCCTCCCTTTTTCCCTCCCCTTTCCTCCCCAGTGAACAATTAGCAGCTTGGCTTGCCCACATAGAGACCCATAGACATGTATAGGGAGGCAGGTATTTTTTGTTTGTTTGTTTGCTTATTGTAATTCTTTGAGTTGTCTTCTCATCCTGGCTTAGTAACATGTTCCTAGACCATTTACCACATTTTCCCAGTACTTGCTACAGAACCTCACCGCTAGCAAGTGCTCAGTTAATGTTGGTGGAATGACAGAACAGAGTAGAGACAGGGTGGCCTTTGGAAAGATGGAAGAAATGTACTGCAGTCTGCCAAGTGTGAATGCAAAGTCCTCAGGCTCACACAGATAGCAAACTATGTTTTCTTTGTACCCTATTTAGCCAGTTACCCTATGACTTTCCCATGTTCCCCTTTGCCTCTTGGCCACTGAGTGCAGATGAGTAGCACTACAGAGGAATTTGTAGCCCAATTCTCATTGTACTTGTGTGTCTTTACCCCTGATATTTGCTCAGTTATATGGCTAGATTAGTATGTAAGGATATGAGGGCAGGAAAGGAGGAGGGTAGATGAATCTGTAACCTATCCAGAAGGAACTATAATAAAAGAAAATGCTTCATGACTACAAGTACTTGAGTGTCTCAGGAGAATCAAGTTGCATTTTGTCAAAAACCCTTTCTTAAAAGTCCAGAGGAACAAACAGATTTTCCTATGAGAAATATGGTTATTCTGTTTCTGCCATGAGCCCCTTGTTTCCCCGATTGGGCACTGTGGAACATTTGAGAGCTTTGCCTACTTTCAAGATGAAACCCTACTACCTAGGGCTGACCTTGACTGGATTGTCTCTTTCCTTAACTGTAGCCAGAAAATATGCTTCTGTGTTGCAGTGAGGAATGTGTGGAAGACCTGTCCTCTAGGAGTTTGCCATCCTAGCTATCCCTCCTCTTCTGCACGCTGAATGTCAGTGCAGTAGACAGTCAAGTGTTCCTGTAGTAGTCTATACTCATGTGCCAGATGTGATGTGATTTGCAGAGAGACCAAGGCCTGGATGTAGCTAGAGGCAGAGCCTGAGGGTGAAATCCTCTCCTACAGACCTAGAAAAAAAGAGGTACTCTGGGACTCAGATGTGTCTGCTTGCCAATTGCTTTTCTATGAAAAGTTTAGAAATTACACAGTAATTTTGTTGACAAAGGAATGAACTTCAAATTGCACTTTTGCTCTAAGTAATTTGTTTGTTCTTAAGGCAGTCTCAACCCTTTTTCATTGAAATAGAACCTTAAACTAGCAGGGTGTCTTGCATGTGATTTGTGTTGTGTTAGGAAAAGTATTGCTTCCATTTCTGTTGTTCTAAATGATAGACCATCTGCAAGTTTGTTTTATCTCTGCAGAATCCCAATTAAGTCAGAGAGGAAATGGGAGACTTCCACTTGTGCGATTCTTGGGCTTCTATCCTAGCCTGGTTATTCAGATATTGAATAACCAGCAACTCCCTGTTGCTAGCGACCTCTCTGGCAGTCTTGGCTCACCTCCTAGACATACTGTACAATGTTCTCTTATTTCTCAGGTGAAAAGGTAAAGGTATGTTTGCTGGAGAGCCTATATTCTGAGGCTTTACAAAGTCTGTTTTGGAGCTTAAATTTCTAAAAACATATTCTTAATGTATGTATTTATTGTTTTATAAAAGTCAGGGATGGGCCAGGGAAATAGCTCAGTGGCACTAGCACCTGCCTGGCAAGTACAAGGTCATGGGTTCAAGTCCAAGTACAACAAACAAAACCTAAAATCAAATAAAAAGTTAGTGAATATTTGACACTGCTCTTGTCTCAGCAGGAAGTGACACCTCATCCCTCAAAGGTCTATGGGCCTGTTATGATGGTGAGCAGATCAGAGGCCTAAACCTAGGCATGACTGTTTGGATTCATTCACCTGCCTCCCAGCAAGAATATGAGAAATGTTCATAAATGGTGAAAATGAGCTCTTTCACAACTTGAACAAGTTGAGAGGAGAACCAGCTCACCCACCCTTGAATACATGAAAGTGCTCCAATTTTAGAAGGAGCAAAACAAAAACCAGGGAATATGCATATGTACATTTAGCCAGGCTTTGTCTTACCACAGGGAAAACATCTGTCTCTGTGGAAGCTTCCTTGGAGTCAGAACTGGAGTGGCAATTTCTACTCACAGAATGAGGAAATGGTAAAGATAGCTTAACATTAGAAATCCTAACTTTTAAAGACCCATTTTAACCTCTCATTTAGTCTTCCTTCACAGTGTAATTAGGTATTGTAATCAGCATCTTTGGAAGCAATTAATACTTGTCACAGACAGGTAGTTGTTGTGAGAAGGAGGCACCGTAAAGCCAGGCCACCCACTCTCTGGCCCCTTCTGACTGCAGCCATGGTCTAGCCAGGACAGCCATTGACAGAGACCAGACAGAGGAGGCCAGACAGACTTGGATTTTCGCTCTCCAAAACTATGAGCTAAACAAACCTCTTTAGATCCATGCATTTCATTTTAACAACAGAAAATGGGCCAATACAGAAAATTTGTTTGGAGAATAGGCTAGTGTCTGATGCCCCCATACCTAGAAATGTGGAATTTGCATGCCAGTGAAAATCCATAAAGAGCAGATTTTGGAAGGTTTTGGAGGAGCTGGCTAGAAAAATCTTAAAAGGCAGTAAAGGGAGAATTATGTGTGATTCCAGTGAAGACTCAGAAGATGAAGAGACTAGGAAGGAGCTAAAATGTCTTACAGATTAGATAAATAGTTATGCCCAGAATGCTAATGGGATTTCAGATAGGAATGTAGAATATTCATTGCAAATCAGAATAAAGGTCATCCATGTTACACCATTGCAAAGCACTGGGATGAGCTATGTCCGTGCCCTAGGGCTTTATGGAAAGGTGAATTTAAAAGTGATACCTTACCATATTTTGCAAAGGAAATTTCTAACAAAAATAGAGGGAACCACATGGCCACTTTAAATTGCATGTAGCAGGTTTCAGGAATATGGTAGGATTAAAAGGTAGAATTTATAATTTAAAGAAAGGTGAATGGAATCGAAAAATTTGGAAACATCATAGCCTAACCAGCAAGGAGTAAAGAAAAAAACCTGTAAAAGTGCAACCCAAGCAATAGTTTGTTAAAAAGACTAGCACAGTTATAAAGAGCTTGCACTATGTCAATTGCACAAAAACCTAGAGGGCATCTCATAAACCTGTGAGTCCACCCTTGCCATCTCAGAATAAGAGTCCTGGACACAGTCGCTTCATGGAAGAGACCTAGTGCACTCTGTATGAGTTAAGGGAATAGGGTAGCCTTCAGATTCTATCTCCTTGGCACTCTGTGGTGGTTGTAGTCATGATTGAAGTGGCCCCAGGTGTGGCTCATGCCAGCATTCCTAATGAAGAAAATGGCAGACCCGGGCATCCACATAGTGCTGATTTTTCAGCTGTGCAGAGTGCAAAAGCTTTAGGTATAGTATCTTATACTACAACTTCAGAAGAGTGTCTTAGAGACAAAGAAGAGCCCTGCAGTAAAGTTGGATACACTGAAGACTCTCCACTAGATTCTGTAGCAGAGTCACAAGAATGGGGTCATTATTCTGTAGACTCCTGCAAGGACAAGTTACCAGTAGTGTGCATTGTCACTCTGGGACTAATAGAGGATTAGTTTGCAAGGCCAACCTCAGAAAATAATCTGGGGGCGGAGCTACCTGAGGCTTCAAGGATCCACTCCTGCTGCAGTGATCACAGGATGCTGGTCTTAGAACTTCAAGATTTAGTGCCTGTGATGCTGCTGCTTTTTTCCCCCTGAGGGCCAGTGACTCTTCCTTATTTGCTGGGGATAAGAATTTTGGCTCTGTTCTTATAGTAGTATATTTTTGAAATATGTAGCTTGGTTTTCATTTTATAGGTATACAGCTGGGAAGTTTCCTTTGAGTCTCAGAAGAGACTTTGGACTTACAGTTTTGAGTGATTCTAGAAGGAGTTAGGACTTTGAGACTAGTGGGGACGAAGTGATTATGTTTTGCATTATGAGGACTTGTACCTTGGAATCCAGGTATGGAATGCTATGGTTCAGGTATAGTTTGAGTATGATCTAAAAGGTTCCTGTGCTGGTGGTTTCATCTCTAGTATGTTGATTTGAGGTAGCAGAACCTTTAAGAGGCAGACTTTAGTGCACATAATCAGGTCATAAGGAAACAGCTTTCAGAAGGAATTAACCCTGGTTTAGCAGACTGAGTTAGTTTTCATGCAAGTTGCTTTTTCTGAAGTGTGGAACACCATGTACTTGGAAATGCAGCTATTTCCTGTTTTTATTTTTTGTCATGTTGTGATGTTTCAAGGAGGTTCTTACCAGGGATTGGACACATAGGGCCACCTAATCTTGGGCTTTTAGCATCCCAAACTATAAGCTAAGTCTCTTCTCATTATATAGACCAGCCTTAGCTATTTTGCTGTGGTAACAGAAATGGACTGACACTAGGGATATCCAATTTTAATGGAAAATATTAAAGGTTTGTCAGCTTTATGTAGCTTCCAAATATCAATCTCAGATTTTCTTAGTACTTCCAGGCACAAGCAGATATATCTCAGCTCAATCACTGAGAATGTGCCAGAGGCAGTCACACAGTTTCCCATATCCTGGTTTACTGAGGACCAATAACTTCATTTACCTATTCGTTCCTTGGAATCAAAACTGTTGACTCTGTCTCTGTGCCATTGTGTTTTGGATGGTTGTGGCTCATTTTTGACTTTACAGCTTAGAAATGTGTGAGTTTACCTTAAGTCTCAGAAGAGACATTGTATGTTTCCTGAGTGATGTTAGGAGTTAGGACTTTGAGAAAGCTTAGTGGTATTTCACTGTTCTCAGATTTGTGGTTCCGAGTTCATCTATGGTCCTATCATTGCCGGTGTGAAAGAGGAGGTTGGCCACACCTTGGGGACTGATATGTTCCCCAGGATGTTTAACGTGCTCAAAGTGAGTTATGAGCTTTCATCTTAATTTAGAGTGTGAGAGAATACAGCCATTTCTATTTGCCTTCTTTGGCAGGGACTGACTAGAAAGTTAAAGATATTATTGAGACAGGATGGCTTTGGAAATTTTCTGTGATTTTTTTTTTTATTTCAATGCATAGGAAATGCTAAGGACTTCAACATAAGTAAGTAGGAATGAAGACAGTCAAGGGAAGCCAGGAGAGCAATGATGCATAGGCCTCACCTGACAGAACTCCTTTGCTTCTTGTCCGGGTTGCACCTTCTGGGCTTACTTCTCCTCTCAGTCCCTCCTGTTTCCCACTTCCTTACTGCCACAGTCATGGTGCCCTTCCTGGCCTTCTGTTCTGACACAGAGTCTTTCTTCTTTAGGTGAGAGCAGATGGGAGCTGCCTTTTTTCTCCTCCCAAGAAAATATGGCTCCAAGTCTGATTCTGTGATTCTTTCATAGGTGCTACCTTTGTTCCTGGTCTCCCCCAGGCCTTCTTTCCCCCACATCCTTTAGAAGCTTGAGCCAAATTTCAGGGATTCTGGGAAGACCCCTCCCCAAGCATTGTCTTAGCTCCCACAGTCCTTAAGGTCCCTTGCATGGCCCACCACATATGTGTAGCCAATATGGTATAATATGCTAGGTGATCCATCTCTTGAGCTGCTTGAAACCTCTTTGAAGACAGGACCTTGACTTTGTTATACTTTTGTATGTTTATGGGAGTACATTCTGTGGCTCACAAGGGTAATGGTCATGTAAGGGTAGTGACACTCAGAGAAGTGAGTGTGATGATAGGTGAGATGAGAGGCAGAAGGACTGGTAAGCTCTCTCTGTGGCTGGTGGCCTTGACAACCTGATTTTGCTCCCTTGATCTTTCTTCACATATGTTCAGGAGCAAGCTGATCAGGCAGTTTGTGCCTCAAGGTGGTAATGTACTCAGATAGGAGACAGACACTTCTCATCCTTCAAATCTGTGAGATTGCTGAGTAAATGGAAACAGAGCCAGCTCACAGTGATAACAACAGTGGCATTAGGAAGTTTAGTTTATCTGATGAAGGTGCAAGAGAAAAGGCTGTGACTTCAATCTGTGGCTCATTCTATAGGAGGCTTTGTTTTTCTTTTTTTGTACCTGGAATCAAACTCATGATCTTGAGCTTGCCAGGCAGGCACTTGTGCTGTGCTGCTGAGCTATCTCCTCAGCCTCTAGAGGAGTTTTATAGGAAGCAAAGCTATAACTCTTACACAGAGAAGAACCTGAATTCATTTTGAAGTATGGTGTACTGTTGCTATTGAAGCATCAATGTATGAGTTAAAAAGAGGTGTAGAACCCCTTTTTCTCTCCCCATGTTCTACTTCCCCTTAACGGATGTGAAAAGCTATGACCTGAGAGTCTGAGTTGTTGTTTAAACAATGACTACAATTGAAGTCTCCTGGTTTGAATTTTCGTGGGATGGAATGAGTGCTTCTGGTCACTGGGAAGCTTAGGGAAAGCATCCAGTGAAGGCAATTCCTTCCACAGAAATTCTGTGTGGGAGGATTTTATATCATACTATGTATGTATTTCTTCTGGCTTACATACTTCTTTCAAACTAATACTTTTCCTATCTCTTTCTTGGACTCCTTTCTGAGCCTTCTCAGTTTTCCCTTGGCCCTGGTCTTAGGAAAAAAAAAAAAAAAGTCCTGGATCCCCTGAGACTGAATGGTGGGCTCTATCTTCTCTTTCATGGCATAACTCCTGCCTCATCAGATCGTGGTTCATTCCCTGGAAAAGCACTATAGCTTCTGCTTCCCAAAGAACCAGTCTCAGTGGCCTCCCCATGATACATAGGCCCAAGAATGCAGGATTTCTGGTGGTGAGAGATCTTGAAGAAATGGCTCTTTTGAGCAACCCAGTCGGGTCCCCTTCTATGCCTCTCTTAGACAGAAGCTCTCCCCCAGTGAATATATTCTGCTTATAACCTCCATTGTTCCTAAAATTAATTACTTGATTTTAGAGAACACAGACTCATCTCAAGTATCTTTCAAGTTGGGAGTTTCTTTCCCTTACATCATTTGGAAGTCTTTTACTGAGATCATTGGACAGAGGTAAGAGTTTGAAAATAAACAACCTGAATGAAACTAACCTTGTTCCTGGGGGAGGGATGTGGCTCTTTGAGTAAATTTGCTTCTGTGGATCACAAATTAATAACAACAGTGATAATAATGATAAAATATTAGAATTTATTAAGTACTACCCAATGCCAAGAGATTCCCAACTATGAGTTACTTGATACATGGCCCAGAGGTGCCAGGATTGCTGTTCTTCCTTCAGAGGAGGCTAGGGATGCTCAAAGAGACATAGCGATGTGTCTAGGTCCATGAAGCTCCATGTTATATGCAGATCTCTTCTTCCCACAGGCTGGCCTTTTGGATGCAACTGCCCACGTGGCCTTCACTGTTGGGGAAGAGGAGAGGTCACTCTTTACCTGCTGTAACTGATCAGATAGGAGGCAGAATGAAAACGAATGTGCTCTGCTCCCTTCATCATTCTCTTTAGGAAGCGTTTCCTGGAAGATCTTTGTATTGATCTAATTCATTTCCACAAATGTCTACGAGGATTTCCCTAGCAGCTGGGGTAATGACAGCTTGTTACATAATAAGAGCATTTGATTAAGAATCAAGGAAACACTATTCAAATCGCATCTTTACCTTAAATCATCCTGATAACCTTTTAAAAATCCTCTACTTTTTCCGAGTCTTTTTCTCCATCTACGATATGAGGTTGACTGCCTTCCCTGTGCTTGCAAAGCTTGCTGTGGTGACCCAAGAGTGAGCTTTACTGAGAATGAGACTGGCTGGAAAGTCAAGTGTTTCTTTCCATTGTTTCTAACCTGAAATGAAGCATGCGCCATAAACTTTAAACTTTTTGAGAGCAGAAATCAGAGCTGTCATAGCCTCCTCTCTTGCAGCAGCACCAGTGTGTGGCGATGCCAGGCACAGGCCACAGGCACACTGAATGTCTGATGGATGTATAGATGGTGGAGGAGTGAGAGCCTTAGGACTGGTAGTTTCCCAGGTTGTACCGAGCCCTGCAGACTGCCTCCCCAGGAAGCTTTCATTCAATTCAGGTTTTCACAGAGAACGTTGAAAGCCTGTGCTCCTGTCTGAGCCTTTCCATTTTGATCTTGCTGGGTGCAACAGCTTCTTACCAAGGCCCGTGGCATGTGCTCAGCTCTGGTCGGCCTTTGTGGCCAGGGCAGCACTGTGTCACACATAGGAAAATCACTGCTCAGTTACAAACTCCTCCTCAGCAGGTGTTAACCTGGGGACGATGAGCATTCGACACCTTGCAAACATCGGGACAACTCACTTTGGCCCTCAAAAATACCTGGTGGACAAGTGTGTGGTCTTCAGGGAGGAACATGGAAGAGCACAGGGGAAGGAGCCAGCAAGTCCGGGCAGAACTTCTGTGGCTCTTCAGTAACTAAAGGATTTGTGAGAATTTTTGTTTCACTCACCTTACATTTAACAGTCTTTAAAGCAGGTACTGCTCTTTTAAGTCTACAGATAGAAGAACAAGACTCAATTAGTGTGTGGCAGACCTGGGATAAGCTGAAGTCTGTCCTGCTGCACAGACCATGTCCCCAGCCCTGAATGGCACTGACTGGGGCAGGGAGGGTGGGACTTTGCTCATGAGCGAGAGGTAAACTGATGCATTGGAACGATTCCAAGTCTCATGCATCACCTTGGGACATCTTTCTGAAGCCATATGTTTGCCTTAGGAAGTAGGAATGGATAAGTGAAAGGATCCATCGCACTGCATGATATAATTACAGCCCACAACTTCTGTCATTATCATCGCTCCTGGGTATCTGCTCTCAGCAGTGGCTTTGTGTGCATGTGGACCTGGATGTGTCTTCTTTTGGCCCCCTGTGGAAGCTGAGTGTTCTTCCTTCCCCGCATGAAGATGGAACCTCTCCTAAGTGTTTGCAGAATACCATCCCATCTCTCAAGCCAATTCCCAGAGCCCTCACTTTCCTTGCCCTTTGCTCCTCCCCAACGGGCAGCCGCTGTGCTGTACCCATGACAGATGGTGAGTGGATCATCTCGTGGAAGCTGAGTGGCTGCTGGAGAAATGTCACTTTCTGCTCTTGCCTTTCAAATGCCTCCAAGCTGTGGCTGATAATGGCTCTAAATTTAAATTGTGGCTTTTCCTTTCCAGCAATTGATAGGTTCTTCCTAAGCACTACTCACTGGGTACACTTTACATGTTGCCATCCTTGGTAGCAGGCCTGTGAGTGTGACTGGTCAGGTGGGGACAGCTACTGGTTGGCCTTAGAGCACCTTCAGAATCTTAGGTCCTTGTGACTTTTTTCTCTTCTGTCACTCTGCATACTTAGGATCCCTTCTAGTAGAGTCAAGTCTTTTATTGACTTCTAGATATGTGGAGTGTTTTATTATTTTTAACTTAAACAAGTTTTATCTTTTTGTTCTTCTTATAACTATAATACATGGAGAATAGTAGACTATGTGTGATTGTGGGAAATGTTTTGCTTTGCATAAATCCCTCGCCCTCATCAGTTGGTAGATCCCAGGGAGAGTCCTTCGCTACCTTAAGGGCTGCCAGTGTGCAGGCCCAGAGAAGAGGCCCTTGGGTTGATGAGGTAGGCTCAACAAGAGTGGACTGAGCAGCTGGGAGCAACTCCCATGGGAGATGGAGGGATGCAGCAGAAGTTTCCCTTCTGCTTTTTCATGTTAGTAGGTTCCTGTGATAGCACCTTTTCTTCCTTCACAGTGTTCAGCAGAACATTCATTTCTCACTAATGCCCCTTGCTGAGGACGTTGGAGGGGTGAGTCTCAAAGTCTGTCAGATAGTTCCTTCTGTCTGGTGGCTTGTCCTTTTTCCCCTGGAAGGATCCTGGCCCTAGAGGTGAATAGTGAGCCTCTGTCCTCAAGCTGTGGTTGATAAGCCTGAGTGCACAGTTGGCAGGGGGCGGAAAGTCCGCTGAGCTGCAGCCTGAGATTGAGTAGGGAGTTCTAGGTGGAGGATTCCCTTAGGCTTGCAGTTACCACACCACTGCACAGCTTCTGCCAAGTGCGCTGTCTGCTCAGTGCTATTACCAAGGAAAAGGGAAAAGCCACCTAGTGGGAATGGAAATCATTGCAGCTTTAGGGGTGGCGAGAGCAACCGACTGCCTAGCACAGCCTCGCCAGTGGAATGGCGGTACCATACATCCACAGTTTCCTGAATCTACTTGGTGGTAAGCAGGAGGCTGGCTGAGGAACAGGCACTTAACCCGAGCCAGGCTCTGAGCTCAGCTTGAGAAAAATTCTGGCTGCCCTTCATGAGGTCTCAAGGAAGCAGCTACCATTATTATCCCCGTTTTAAGATGTGGATGCTGAGCCCCTGAGAGTTCAGTGATTTGCTCAAGGCCATAAAGTGAGTAAGCTGGAGGTGGGGCTTGAGTCTAGGCTTAATTACCTCCACATCACTTCCTTCCCGTGATATTGCCTTGCTCTAGCTCTCAGAAGGACTCTCAGTGCATGATCACTTATTTGTGCCACACTGGAGAGACCGAAGTCTGACAGGCTTTTCCAAGGGTGAGGCTACAGGGAGGATCATTCCCTCCATAGGCAAGGTGGTAGGAGAAAGAAGCACTCCAAATACAAAAGATGATTCCCAGCTCCCACAAAGCAAATGAGAGCTTTGTATAGACATTGTACCATTTTATCATGTCAGTTTCACTTAGTGTTTCTTTTGTTCTGAAATTTGACTTGTTCCTATGAGCATGGCCCACAAGAGGACAGCAGTTTACTCACTGTATCCCTCACAGTGAGAATAGTCCCTGGCACAGAGCAGGTGCTCAACAGCCATTAGTCTAATAAATGGTACAGGTGTTATTATTTCCCTCATTTTATAGATCAGAATACTAAGGCGCAGGAGGGTTAATTAATTTTCCCAGAGCTAGTAAGGCTAGAGCCCAGGAGGATTTAAACCCAGATCTGCTGATTTGCGATCCTCTTCTTTCTTGTATTCTGAAAATTCAGCAGTGTTATTCCTGAGCACTTGAGTGGCTGACGTATTGGATTCTCTGGAAGCCCCACAAGTGACACCCTGCTATGGTAGCAAGCGGAAGGAGATAATTGATGAGCTTAATTATCTGTGGCAATGACATGATGAGGGTGGCACTCCGCGAGTGTTCGTCATTACTTTGCAGTGCAGAATTCCCTGAGATAGGAGCAGGCAAACTGCAGCCAGCGCTGTAAGGCAGGAGCTGTTCTCTTCTCTTCACGCCCCCCTCATGGTGTTATGGTGTTTGAAAAATCACTCAGCTGTATGAAACACAAATTATGTTAGATGGAGAGCAGCCCGCTTCCTGGAGATCACAGTGGGCCTTCATTAATGAATTTTAGCCTGATTAACACAAGCTCCAGATTGACATCAAAATGTGCAAGTGGAATCTTGGTAGGGGTGGGAGGAGGCTAGTTGGAATTTTTTTTAACTTTGAAATCAGAAAGAAAAGGCTTGTGTGAAGTTTGTAGCTGTGGAGTGAATGTGTAATGAGAGCAGTGGGCTTTGAACCTGCTGGCTTTGTAGGCTGGAACTCTACTCTAACTGTGGGGCCTTCTTGGCCCCATTCCATGCCCAAGGACGCTCAACCAGGATGGAAGTCTAGGATAGTCATCCTCCAGAGCCTGTGTCATCTGCTTCCCTTGTGGTCCATTTTTCTGAATCTAAATAGGGGCATCGCTGTGCTCACTTCGACAGCACTAACATGGTGCACCCTCACTGCAGTGGCCTTCAGAAATCTATCCTGGGCCTTGTGGTGAATTCTTGCGCCTGAATGTCTCCATCTTCAGAGCTGGGTTTCTGTTCTTGCCACTCTTTTCTGGCTTATGCTAATTGCTTACATCCAGGTCTATTCCCATTGCCTCCTACCACCTGGCCGAGCTCTTGGCCTCTCTCCGGCACTGAGGCATTTCCAGTGTTCTCTCTTTGCTGCATCCTCATGGGCTGTCCTCCTGGTTTCAGGTCTCTCTGTGAATCCCAAGCAATGACCCAGGAACCCACATTGCAACACCAGATGCCTGCACCACACCCAGCCTGGTGATTGTCAGTGTCTAGGGACATAGATCTGGACTCAAAAGAAATTACAGTATAGAGGAGAGGGGTATCCATCTGCATAGTGGGACTTAGACATTTTACCCTCCAGGTGTGTGGTGGAAGGCATCAGTGCTCAGCTTTTCGCTCCAAGCACAGTGGTGACCAGGACCAGCCTCCTGTGACACTGAGTCTCCCTGGTTCTTCTTTCATTGGGTTCTGGGGAAGAAAAAAAATGAGATCAGGCCAGTTGAGGAAAAACCGTGTAATCAAAAGAAAGGAAAAAATGACAGCCTTTGTCTGTCCCCTGCCATTTACACACCTCAGTTCCATCATCAGAGAATGGACTCTTAGAAGGGCATTTTATTACTTAAATGTACTTTTCACAGAGGTGATGTCAAGCAAGGAAAGTCCTCTTTGAGTTATATGGCGTTTTCGTTCAGCACTACAGGCTCTTTCATCTCTAAGCAGTAAAATCAGGCAGTAATTCAAAGCCTAAGTTACTGTTTCATTTTAAAAATATCACCTGAATCTTGTCACAGTTGGTCAAAGTCTATTCTGGCTTTTTGGCCACTGTTACCTATAGTTTTATTTATCTTGATTTTTAGGAACATATATAGGATTTATAGGAAGACATTTGGGGTTTACTTTTTGAAGCAAGTAAAGAGGGATCAAGGAAGAAGTTAGGCTGACTTGGAGGTGTGAAAATGAGGCTGCATGTTGGCGATGGGGCCCAAGGTGAGAATTTCATGGCTTCCTTTGACCTTACAAATTGTTGACTTTGACAGGAGTTTTTGTATAGGCCTAGCTGGCATCTGTTTTCTCATTCTTCAGCATACATTGAGGGCAGCTGGACTTGAGCTGGATAGACTCTGTATCATTTAAGAAAGCTGCTGTTACTCTCTCTCCATCTGCATTTTTCTCTCTGTGACATTTCTGTAGGTAAGTGAAGGGATAGTTTATGATGCAGAAACTCTTAGAGAGGTTCAATAATCAAGAGTTAGGAGGCTAGACTCTGCAGTAGCCTCTTTTTCTGCAGGAAAGGTGCAGCAGAGGCCCTGGATCACAGCTCTTAAGCCTGGGATCATGAGTGATGCACAGGAGCCTGGACAGTGCACCCCATTTGGATGCAGGGCTCAGAGCAGGGCAGGCACCATTAGTTCCTGTCTGAGTATCCAAGATAAAGCTCGTATGAAGCCAACCTTTTGAGCTCAGAGGTAGGAGAAAATTAACTACAAAAGAGCCATCACTGGTCTGCCTTGTTGCAGTGATAGATCGGACACAGACTGTTGTTCATGCTGACCTTTCTTTGCAGCGCTGATATCATCAACCCACCCACACCTTTTAGGGCTACAAAGTTCCTTTTCTGGTACAGCCACTTAGAATGCCTACAGTTGTAGGCATCTCTTCACTTCTCCAGGAAACTCAGTCTCTCTTAAGTGATGGCAGAGCTGGCAAGGCATCTGGGTGCTTCTTTTCCCTCTTATGCTTTCTTTCAACTGGTAATTTAAGGGCACTTACTGTGAGTAGAGGCTGTACTGGGTGCCTGAGATATATCTGGGAATGAAAAGAGCAAGATGCTTACTATCACAAGCCCATCTTCACTGGGAGCATGATGGGCCCTGTGGAGGCCTAGCAGGGTCAACTCCTTTCTGCTTTTCCAGATGCTGTGAAGAGCTGTAACCCTTAGTGTGTGCCTAACTTTTTCTTGGAAGGCAGTAGTTCATGCTACAGTATCTACAGTATCTTCTGTCAAGCAGGAATGCTGAACTCACATCTGGCTCATCTTTCATCGGGTTTACTCTTGACCTGAGACTGTAAATTTAACCTGCAAATAGCACAGGCAGTCACAGTTTGCATTCTGCCTCTGTAGCACAGAACAAAGAGCAAACAACATTTCTGGACTTTAGTTCCTGGGTGTGTTAGGTGGGTGCTGGTGTTAGAATTTTGTAATTTTTATCACAGAGGGGCTGGGGTGTAAATTAGAGGAGTATAGGTAAGTATAGGTAAGCACAATGCTAGGTTATATGTATGGAGTTGAACTCAGGCTGAGCTACATCTCCAATCCTTTTTCAGTTTTCAAAATTTTTATTTTTACTTTGAGACAAGGTCTTGCTATGCTGCTAAGCTGCCCAGGCTGGGCTTGAATTTGCCATCTTCCTAACCTCAGCCTCTCATAGTGCTGGAATTACTAGCATGCACTACCATGTCTGGCCTCTGTAAACCATTTTTACTTGCACTGTGAAGCATGCTAGTATGTTTAGTGCTCCAAAAGGATGCATTGATGTGTAGTACACCAAAGTCCTAAGGTCTAGCAGCTCCATTCTAATTAGGAATAAAATATTAGGGAGATAGGAAGAAAGAGGTGTGGTCTTGGAGCCATGCATTACTGGAAATATGGCTGCAGCCCAAGGCAATCTGCAGGAGAGGAATGGTGGGAAAGTGTCCAAAGGAAGGCAATCCTGAGTGGGAAGCTTTTGGGATGGCAACAGGAAATGAGGAAGTGCGTGGGTCTCCAGGAACATTGCTGTGAAGCAGGAACTGGAGAGGAGGCGGTGGCTGTCGAAGAACTGAGCATATTCCCGAGTCAAGGTGGTGATGCTGGAGAAGAGGAGCCAGGACCAGATGGTGACCTGCCTCACAAAGGAGGATGTAGATTTTTAGCAGGGTTTGTGAGAAAAATGTTAACATTTGGGGAATCGGTGTTCTGACTTCCCGGTCCCCAGGCAATTCATCAGATGAGGACAGTGAAAGGTGAGATGCTGTTCATACAGAAAAGAAGGATCTGGGCCAAGAGGTGCATGGCCAGAGACTAACATGGGCAGTGACCGGAGATGACCTCAGCAGAGCTGGGCGGGACAGGAGTGCCGCTCTGTCCATTTTCCTGTGCATCTCCTCATCCATGCAACATTTATCCCGTGCCCAGTCTTTCTACCATCTTTTTCACTGGGCCCTGGAGCTAAACAAGTAAATACAGATGTAGACTTTGTGGGGCTCATAAGAGAGATAGGCAAGAAAATAGTCATAAAAATACAGGGCACAAGAAACTTCAGAGCAACAATGGTGTGTGTTTGGATGCAGATAGAGGCCTATGTGGGGTATGGATCATCAGTAAGCTTTTCTACTAGGCTAAAAGGGTTTGATTTTTAATCTGAGGATGACAGGCAAAGGGATGGTTATACGCTGGGGTGAGCGTCACAAACAAATTTGCAGTTTAGAGATTGCTCAGATGTGAGGCTGCTGGAGAACCAAAGAAAGAAGATGCAGCTAGAGGCAGGCAGAGGAAGGAGCAGAGGTGTACTGTCTACACTCTGCCAGTCCAGTAGTATTGCCAGGCTCCAGAGATCTCTTAATTATCTGCTCCTTTCTCTTGACAGCCATAGGAGGTAAGGATTATCTTTATTTAGCGATAAGGAGATAGAAATTGGGAAGGTTACACGGATTACCTAGATTCTCACCTCTAGTGTGCCGTGCAGTTGCAGATGTCAGATGCCCTGCTGAGTCTGTGATGAGAGGTGTAGACAGACCCCACGCAGGAAGCCTCTCTGCTTCTGGCATCACAGCCAGAGAGGTGAGATGCTGGTGGGAATTAGATGCCATCCCAGCTCGCCCTCCATCCCTGCTATGTCTGCGGGGGACACTGCCCCAGCTCATGCACACAGTGAGCAGAAAGAGGCATTTCAAAGTGGAGCAGACTCCCCCAGTGAAGCTGAGACAGAGGAAAAGAAGGGCATCTTGAAGACATTTATAGCAGCAGAGACATTTTCCTTTTCAGCAGACTTTTTAGAACGCTCTCTTCCTCTCTCCCAGATCTGCCTGAGCCCACACACCAATCTAGGCCAAAGATTTCTGAGCCAGGTCCCAGCACCCACACTGACTCTTGCGCCTTCCCATACCCTTTCTGGCTGTTTTCTGCATCTTCTCTGTCTCCTTTACTTTCATTATTTCTCACTTTTCTTCCTTTCCTATCATTCCTCCTCTACTATTTTCCTCCTTGTTCTCTCCTTTTATTCGTATTTGTATTCTTTTGTTTTTCTTTCTTTCTTTTTTTATCTTACTTTGTTTTGTTTGTTTGATTGATTGATTGATTGATTGATTGTGGCTACTAGGGATCAAACTCTGCACCTTGTACTTGCCAGGCAGGCGCTTATGCTGCTGAGCTAGATCCCTGGTTCCATGTTTGTATTCTTTTCTTCCCATTTGCCCTGTCATCTGTAACACAGATGGACAGTCTCTGACTAACAAATCTCGGCGAGCCCCTTTTGCACTTTCAAGGCACAGACATACAAGCAAATCCGACTCTCTGCAAAGCTGACTCTCAGATCCGTCAGGTTTGGAGACAACTTTGTCCTTGGAGCTTCACTTTCTAAGGAGACCCTGACTGCGTTCCGTTAGCTTCCAGACTTCTGCAAATGCTTTGCTCAAGAGAACTCACTTGGGCACTGTGATAGTCCGTGCACTTGCCTGAAGAGACTAAGTCCTAGGGACAAAGGGAAGGAAGCTCCCGCCATCATTAGAACTAAGTCTGCGGGCTCTTCAGCTTCACCTCCATAAGTGACTTTTGCTAATGACAACTGTCTGAGTGACCTTGATAGTATAATGTTATGCATGCTAGTGGGAGGGCGTGGCCAACCAGCTCTAGCTCTGCCCTGCAGCTCCTTGCCCAGGCTGGGTATGTCAGGTCAAGTAGCTTTAGGAAGGGAAGAGAATATTCTGATACCTTTGCTTAAAATAAAAATGTCTTCATTGTCATAAATGCCCTCCAGGTGTCTATCTCTTTTGCCATTCTGATTTCCCTGGGTGGCCTGGTTCAGACTCTTCCAACTGGGTGTGTTCTACCCGCTGAAGTGGTGTCCTCCACAGAAAAGACAGGCCCAAAATGGAGGACAAGCTGAGGTGACCTTTGATTCCTACCAGGATCTCATGTCGCTTGCTGTGACGCCAGAAGCGTAGAGGCTTCCTGCCCAGTGGTCTCCTGCTCCCTTTCCTTTCCCACATTTGTGCTGCTGCTTTTGCCCAGCCTTCCTGGATGCTAGAAAGGCTTTGAAAATCCCTGGCTGTTCTAGAAGTCTGTGAGTAATCACAGACAGCATTGGACTTGGGAAAAGTTGGGGGATTAGGTTAAAAATGAAGGCTGCGCCGCCGGGCGTGGTGGCTCACGCCTGTAATCCCAGCACTTGGGAGGCTGAGGCAGGAGGATTGGTGCGAGTTCGAGACCAGCCTGGGCTACAAAAGTGAGCGCAGGACCAGCCTCAACTGCATAGCGAGACCCTGTCTCAAAAAGACAAAAAAAAAAAAAATAAATAAATAAAAATAAAAATAAATTAAAAAAAATAAAAATGAAGGCTGTTATATCCTCATCTTTAGGGAGTCATATTTTCCTCTATGTTAGTTTCTTAATTTGTAAAATGAACACACGTCTTCTCTAACATTTGGTTATAGAAGATATGTTTTATATATTTTTAAAAAAGTACAGTGTACCTTCTGATAAGCCTGTTGATCTGGTCTTCCCTATTTCCAGCATCTCCACCTTCCACAAAATGGGTGGTCTTTTTCTTCATTCCACCTCGTGGAGATGATAACTTGAACGGCCACAGGAAGTTATTTGCCTCTTTGAAACATTTCCCTACAGTATAGATCTCATGGATCAGATCCTCCATGCAGATGATGCCATATTTACCAAGTGATTGAGCAATCAATGAATTATCTGTCAAGGCAATTCGCTTCTTATTGATTTTGCCATAGCCACGCTTGTATATTAGTTCACTTACTGACTTCAGGTTTGGATACCCCCGTGCGATGTATGGCTCCACAGTTCTCAGCATGTTAACTGAAGCCTTGTTGAGCTTAACAAAGGTGCCATTGAAGATTTGGCGAAGATAAAGAAGCTGCAACACCTTTCGGACCTTTGGGTTCACACCATCGATACCCCTGATCCAGATGACAAATGCCAGTTTGGGCTCGGCAGGGACATAGAAGTTGCCAGCTTTTCTCGCCATCCTAGCCATTCGTATCTCAGTTCTGTACATCTGTCTGTAGTCCTTATGATAGTGCCTGGCTTTTTCATAGATGAGCTTCCTCCTTGCCTTGAAAAGTGTCTTCTGGGCAAACTTCTTTCTCAGGTGCTTTATCTTCAGCTATGCGAAATGCTTTCGCTTTTTCTTAAGGGTTTCTGGCACAGCAGGAACCTTCTTTTTCTTCTCCTCTACACCCTCCATGGTTCCAGCCGGAAAAGAGGCTGAGCTCACTTTTGTAGCCCAAGCTGATCTTGAACTCTCACTGATCCTCCTGCTTCAGCCTCCCAAGTGCTGGGATTACAGGTGTGCACTACCACGCCCAGCCTGTAGGCAGATTTTTGATTCCCTCAAATAGAAGATACTGAATTCTAGAATCAGTACCATATTAAGAGGAGAGGTCACTTTGGGGCACCTGAACTGAACCCCCTTGGATGCCTGCCTAGGGTGGGGAAGCTGGGACAGGCAGGGGCAGAGGGAAGGCTGATGCATGTGTGACTCTCTGTGCTCAGGCTGTGTCCCTGGTGTGATACATTCAATTCCACTTCAATTTTACTTGGAGCCCCTGTGCTATCAGGCAGGGGAAGGAAAAAAAAAGAAAAAAAAAGAAAGAAAAAGAAAAAGAAAAGAAAAGAGAAAGAAAAAAACTAGATCAGGAAAACTGGACAAATCCGAGTACTTTGTCCCTTGAACAATTCTAAAAGCTATCTCTTCTCCCAGTGTGGAGATACAGCAGGAAGCCAGAAGCAGGATCCAGTCAGTGTCCTCAGAGAGCTCACTGGGGAACTGCAGCAAAAAGCAGGATTGATCTCAGGGCTGAGTGGTTGGAGGCCGGCAGGAGTCAGGGAGGAAGGTGGGCAGCAGCCCCCTCTGGGAGGGCTTCCCCGAGCGCCCCTGGGCCATGCAAGTGAAAACATTTTCCCCAAGCTTTCAGTTTAGTCATCAGAAATATGTACAGGTCCTAAGGAGTAGTGCAGGGAGGACTCTCCACTCATCTCTCAGGTTTGACATTGTGGTGTATTTGTCCGCTCTCTTCGTTTCCTTGTATGCACATACACGTCCTTGAATTATTTGGGAGGGATGTACAGACACAGTGATTCATCACCCCTGAAAAATCTAAAGGGGCGCACACATAGCAATCCTAGAGGTGTTATTACACCAGTGAGAACAATAATTTTGTGATATCACCTAGTATACCATTCATATTAAAATCACAATGATTTTCCCAAAATGTACTTTATAGCTGTGTAATTGTTATTTCAAGTACTACACAAGTTTCAGCCTCTCTAAGTGTTCCCTCTCCCTCTTTTAATCTGGAAAAATTATCTACAACCCCAAGGGTTTTGCATTTTTTCATTTTCATTTTCAGAGCTCAGGAACTTGTCTTATGAAACATTCTCAATTTTGATTTCATCTATTTCCTAGTGACTAAATTAAAGTTCAGCACTTTGGACGGCAGTGATGGGCCAGTGTCCCTATCCCTTCTTGTTGTAGTGCTTCACAAGGCACATGCCTGGTGACTCACTGACAGTGGTGTCAAATTGGTCTCTTGATTCCTTTGTTTAGGGATGACTTCCACATATTTTACTGGAAAGACACATTTTCCTCTTTATAACAACTAAGCATTCTATGGAGTAACATACAGACTATGTGAAGGCCCTGTTCTCTCTGTCTCTGTCTCTGTCTCTGTCTCTGTCTCTCTGTCTCTGTCTCTCTGTCTCTGTCTCTCTGTCTGTCTGTCTCTCTCAACAGTACAGTGCATGAAATGCAGCAGTTCTCTCTATATTGAGCTATATCTCCAGCCTTCTAATAAAGCTTTGGTGAGGTATGCTCATGTCAAATTGATCAGCCTGGCCTCTCTCTCAGTTCTGATCCTCCTCTCCTGGCCTCCCAAATTCTTCCAATCACCTTTATCCCAAGCTTTAGGAAATATCAAATTATATTTCCGGCTCTGTCAGTACACAAGGCATTACACAACTGCTGCTTTTCTAATTGTAGCTTTTCTTCTAAGTTTACTTAGTTGGCATTCTTTTGTAAAGAAGACATTATTTACATGTTTAGCAGCTTGGTTTATAAGCTTAGGATTCAACATTCTGGAATTCTTAACTCAGGGCAGTGAAGGGGAAGAAAGAAGTAGAAATATGAACAAACAAATAAGGGAACATGCAAGAAAAAGCAAGCCCATCTGAAACCCAAGCCTGTTTTACACTGGGCCAGCCATAAGGGCAGTAGAGATGGTTCCTGGCTGACACAAAAAATAGATTACTACCTGTCTGTGTCCAGAGCTTGTGTGGCTCAGGTAACATCTGGAAGGATCCATGCTGGGAAGCAAGGGAGTGGCCTCTGTCTCCCTCAGAGCCTGCATTCTTTTATTCAACAGACATTCACAGACCACCTGTCCACCCTTGCTATAGGCTCTGAATCAATAAGAAAAAGTGCTGTTTCCATGAATTTTAAGTGCCAAGTGCTAAGGAGAGCCTCCAACACAACAAACAAAATAGAAACAAAGGATAATAGGGAGCTGTTGTTGCATTATGTGAAGTAACCAGGAAATCTTCAGGCAAGACAGTGACTGAACAGAGACCAAAATAAAGTGAGCTGTGCAGCTGTTGGGGAAGGAGAGTCCATGCAAAGGCCCTGAGGTGGAAATTTCTGACTGCACTTGAGAAATGGTGGAAAACCCGGAGTGGCTGGAGAAAGAGAAGAGAAGGGACCATCTGACGCATGCAGTGAGCCGTCACTCATTTCACGCCCAATTATTAAAGCCAGCAAAGCCTCAGGATTATTTTTCCTCTGCTGCAACATGATTTGGGGCGAATAAAAACAAATCAGAATTTATCAACTGTGAACAAAATTGTCAACTGTGAAGTGTCAACAGTCTGGTTTAAAAATAGATGATAGGTTGATGAAATACAGTGCAGAAAGCAATTTAAATAAAATGTTAAAAATAATACTCAAAGCGTACGAGGCATGGGGAAGAATTGTGTGCAGGAGAAATGTACTCTGTGGAGACTCGCGTGGGCAATGGAGCAGAGAAAAGTTATTAGTTTTGCTTTACAAATCATAGACGAGGAAGATTTACTGGTCATTTGCAGGAAAACATTCACTCATTCAAACATATTTGTGTGTTCTGCAAACGGACAGCAAAGATTGGTGGGGAAATCTGCCAGCACATTTGTTTTTAAGTGAGTCAACATTTTGAATATCTGTGCCCATTTGTGTAGTCTTTGCCTCTCTCCTTCTTGCTTGTTTCTGTGATGATCAGTGGGTACATTTGTGTTCTGGCAGGTAAAAGTTCTACAAGTTTCAGGGCTGTGTGTATATTTGGTTTTGAATTTGTTTTTATATGGCTATAGGTGCTTAAAAATCCCTGTTTTCAAAGGGCGGCCAGATAGCTCAACAGATTGAAGCTCCTGCTTATTTAGGTAGAAACAGGGACCATGGTCTGATCCCAGGCATGCTATGCTGCCCTTCTCCCTGGGTTATGCTGAGACATTGATTGAGGCTGGGCATGGTGGCACACATCTGTAATTCCAGGGCTTGGGAGGCTGTTAAGCCACTGAGTGGCCATCTAGTAGAAACACAACAGTCTATTCGCGTCTGTTGCTTCTATTTTCAGTCCTCAAAAACGATTGTTTCTCTAGTGCCAAGTTATGGCTATCCCCTTATTATCCCTGAGGCAGATATTTGCTTCAGTTTGATTTTTGATTTGGAGCCTCCAGGCTGTGAATTGAGAGCTGTGTTCACTGTGCAGCCTTTTTTTCCTCAAGACGCTCAGGCAGTGCACTGTTTGCTGAAATCCCTCCTACCTCCAGGGCCCGTGTGGAGGAAGCATAGCAAAGCATCGAAGTAAAGCAATCATAGTCCATAATTTGACTAGTTTTCAACCCCTACTTTGAGCTCAATGTAAGAGAGTAGATTCGGAAGCTCTATTCTTTGGTTTGCAAGTAAGTTGGACAGAAGTGACGAGCATGCCCATGTTGTGGGAGAGGGACTTACTTCTCCCTCCTAACATCTCTCTTAAAAACATCTCTTGCTCTGTGCTCCCTGTTGTTTCTTCCACAGGAGAATTCATAAATACTTCTGTTTGTGAACTGTTCAGTTCTCCAACAAAAGCATTCAACAAAAATTCTGATCATAAAAACTCCACATCCAGTGACAAGCCCAACCACAGCCATCTTTCCCCCAAATCATAAAACAAATTTAATTCTTGAGCCAAGGTACCTTTTGGTACCTTTTTGTTCATTTGTTTAATATGCAGTCTTGCTAAGTCATTAAGTTTTATGGATTGGATTTGAATTTTGGATTCTCTGCCTTAACCTTCCAGTGTGCTGGGATTATTAATGGATGCCAGCATGCCCCAGCTTGTATGTACCTATTAGTTCTTGTGGTTGTTCTAGCCATATTGATACGTGAGCATCTCACATATGAAACTCCCATATGGAAAACCAAGGATTTATCTCTCCCAAATGCTAACAGCCTATGTCTCTTCAATAAAACCACATTTCTAGAAAGGGGTAGAATCCCTGCTATGGAAAGATACTTTGGATGCTTTTGTATTACCAGGCCTGGACTCAGGGCACACCATTCTTGCCTTATGTTTCTAGGATCTCTGTGTGTGCAGATTAGGCCACAGGTTTACATTGGCATCCAAGTCTGTGTATCCTTTCCACTGAGGACTGTGGATCTACAGCTTGGGGAGAGGGAGTAGAATGGCTTGCCTTGGTGTCAAGGCCTGTTTCACATTCTACAGCCTGTTTAGTAGAAAGCATTTGAGAGTGACCTGGTGCCCCTACATAAAACTAGAATGATGTCTCTGTCACTTTCCTCATCTGTGGGACAAACTACCTGACATCTGCAACTTAAAAGTATAAAAGGTCTATTGTGGCTCATATTTTAGAAGTTTGGTCCTCCCATGCATGGCAGCATGATGGACAGACAGGCCTGGGCAGAGGAAGAAGGCTGCTCACTTTATGGTGGCCAGGAATCAGGATAAAAGGGGGTTTGTGGAGGGAGCTATACACTTCCATGCCATCCCCACATACAAACTCATCAGTGGACTAACTCACCAATGCACATAGTGTTGCCATGGTACAGGTACCAGCCCCATCTGTGAGTGCTTTAAGAAGACATCTAGGTATGAAGCATAACATCCTCCCCCTGGCCCCTGAAAGACTGAGGCATAGCTCATTATGCAAAATGTATGGTCTATCTATAAGAATCACAAAAGTCTTAACAGTTTTGAAAACTGCTGAAATGTCAAAGTCCAAAGTCTCTTGTGAAACTCCAAGCCAACTTTTACGTGTGAGCCCTTATAAAAATCAAAAGAAAGTTAAATTCTGCTAACATACAATGGCACAGAACAAACACTGCTATTCCAAAAGGGAGAAATGGGTGTATAGAAACCAGTAGAAATAATGAAAATCAAAACTCTGTAAGATAATTATGAAATGTCAGTAGTTTCATATCTAGCACCTGGGGCATGTTATATCAATGACATTTGAACCACTCCAAAGGGTTTGGGTGACTGCTGCAATTCATTGTCTATAGGTACTCTTAAAGCTTGTCATCTGCGCTGGCTTTGCTCACTTCATGTGGCTTTTCTTAGATGTTCCACGTTGCTGGCATCTCCTAATTCTTGAAATCTCCACCGCACTTTCAGCTTCACTCTCAGAGCTTCTCAGAGGCATACTGCCTGGTATCTAAAGCTTCTGAAATTGGAGTGAAAGCCTCTCTGGCCTATTACTCTTGTGTTCTGCTTGTCTGTAAGACCAGTACCAAGGGATGAAGCTATGTTCTATCACTAATTGGAGCAGCAGCTGGACCCTTCTGAATCTTGGCTATAGAAGACTCTGAGTACTTGAATGACTCAACAACATGATCTGAATCCCAATGAACAAATCCTGTAGGCAGTCATTTTGGAGCACAGTGGCCTAGGGCTATCTGCTCAAGTCAAAGTCACTTTGCAATTTTAAGCCAGTTAAGGGTGGGACCTCATGTACCCTCAAGGCATCTTTCTTATTTTCCTATTGCACAGTACTTGGCTTCCTTTAAAAGTTAATCTTTTTTAGCAAACATACTCTACTGTACTCTAACTTTTAGATACCTCTTTTGTTGGGGGGGGGGGGCTGAAAACTTTTCTGATAGCCTTCTTGCTCCTGTTCAGTATAGATCTGGCTGAAAGCAGCAACCAGTATCGATGCTACAGCCTGAATGTCATGCTGCTTTGAAATTTCTTCCACCAGATTAGCTAATTTGCCACCTTTAATCTCAATCTTCTGCACAGTCCCAGGACCTGAGCAAAATATAGATAAATGTTCTATCAGAGCACAACACCCTTAGCCTGGAATCCAACTGACCGTGGAATCCTTGTTCAACTGAAACCACCTCAGCCTTGTCTTTATCACATGCTTTTTCAACAGTGTTTTAGTCTTCTGAGTTCTGATGAGACTCTCCCATCATTTCCAGTTCACACCATCCTAAGGCTGTTCCTCTAGGCAGTATCTACAAACCTTTCCCATCTCTTCCCACAAGCTAGTTCCAAAGCCTTCTGAACCATGTGGCCAGAGTTGCAGCAGCAGCCCAACCTCTCTGGACCTGAATCTTTCTTAGCCACTTTCTCATCACTGAGACACAGTAATCAGCACCCACAAGGTAAAGGAGAAGAGAATTATTTTGGCTCCCAGTTTGCTGTAGTCTTGGTCTGTAGCCAGCTGGCTGCTAGGCAGAACAGCATGACAACGGGAAGGCCTGGGCAGAGGAAAGGTGCTTGCCTTTGGCGTCAGTGAAGGAGCCAGACAGGAAGGGGCACAAAAGGAAGACATACCCGCTGGTGCACAGCTAGAATGGCCAACCACCTCTGACCAGGCCCAACCTCTTAACACCATGCCAGCGTGATGCCCCCATAATCTAGTCACCTGCTACCAACCCCACCTTTGGGGATATGAGGCTTTGGTGGCACATCCAGGTATAACCCCTCATAAGTGGTGACCACATTTTAGCTTCTGTGTCTGTCCCTTCACCTCCCTGCAAGAACCTGGGAAAGAACAAAAGATGGTAGGTAAATAACAGAACAACTGCAAGGGTAAGAATTTTAAAAAGCCATAAGAAGGTATGGTTGGTGACATAGTCAAAGTGCAGAGCCTGAGGACACCTCTGCACAAGGATGATTCAAGAATTGCATTGAGATGTTTACACTCTCAGCTATTCCCTGGAGTCTATCATAAATGTGCTGTCACTCATTGTCCTGATGAGATTTCCAGGAAGCTGTGGTCTTAGCTGAGGTGCCATGTGCAGAGCAACGTGTGTGTGTGTGTGTGTGTGTGTGTGTGTGTGTGTGAGATTATAAAGCATTTAGTGCATGAAAAATATGTGAATTATTTATAGAGGTTGTCAGACTTGATAACAAAGCAAATGATAACTGAGCATCCCACATATTCCTTATAAAAATAAACATTGCCCACTTCGCCAGTGCTTCCAGTGGGCTCCTGCCTGCCCATTTCTGCTGCCTCCCCTGAAGTGGTGACCCCTATCTTGATGATATTTGTCATCCCCATTTCCTTTTAAATAAATTTTTACCACCTATGTGTATATCTCTAAATAGCCTGTTTTGAGCTTTATAAAAATATAGAATTATAGCTTTTTTGAGCTTATTTAAATGCCACATATTGTCCCGCAAGATAAAAAGCAGGTCTATACCCTTGAAACTTGGATTTTGCTAGCATAGATAAGTGCTGTTTTTTTTTTTTTTTTTCTTTTCTTTTTTTCTAGTAGCAGCTATCTGGAGTCAGGGCAGGGCTGGCAGTCTGCTTAGATTGCTGCCTGCAGCTCTATAGGGCCAAGGATGCTTCAGGCCAGGGAAGGAAGATGAGCTGTAGGACCACTGGCCTTGGGCCCCTGATTGACACAGGGACCCCCAGAGAATAGGTATCTGGGCTTCTGGAGGAAGGTAGAGTAGTTTTGATTCCAGAAGCATGTGGGGCATACAAGGAGGCTAAGAGGCAGAGCACTGCATGTGCAGCTGTAGTCAACAACTCAGAGGGGATATATGAGTGAAGGGTGGGACACGGTACACAGCTCAAGGGCAGAACTCCAGCCTCTGCTTGCCTGGACTAGTAAGTGCCAACATGCCTCTGCCTCTGTCACTTATCAGCCTGTGGTTGTACACATTTAAGTTTCCAGGTTTATCTGTGTTGCGTCATGTCAAGGATAAAGCAACAACTAAGGCTTTTGCTATGATGTACTTGATGTCTAGTAGGCCTCAGCTCTTCCACCCATCAGCCTTTACTCGGTCACACTATAGTAGCACCTGATCTCCAAACAGCAGCAGCTTATACCAGTGAGGCCCTTCTCTGTGCTGAGTACTACTGTGGGATGCCCTCCGCCTCCTGGGTCCTGGGCGTGAGGAGCAGCTCCCTTCAGACCCACATTATTTTCGTGGGAGAGGAGGGGAACAGTGAGGCGATGCATCCAGGCATCAGAATGACTGCTGCAGCCCAGCCTTATCTTCCCCCTGGCCACTCACCCATGGGAGCAAGGCCTGTGGCTGGCCTGGGGCACCCAGGTGGAAGCTGAGTTTCCAAGGCAGCCACCATACAGCAGGATGCAGCAGGGGGAGGAGCAGAGAGCTTCAGGGAAGGGCAGAGATTGCTTGGCAAAAGTATTAGTCAATCACATATGTAAGCAGGCAATTTCAGGAACAGAAAGATAAAGTTTTAGTATAAATAAGTATATATTTTTAACTTTATAAAATAAATTTACACATAAATGTGTATTCTCCCTCTCTAAATTAGCTTCAGAGGCTCTTTTGAGAAAGCAGATTCAAAACTACTGGTCTGAAACTGAGGCTTGTTGCAGAAAACTGGCTCATAGGAAGAGGAGAGGTAGCAAAAGATGGCCATGGTGTTATATAGACTACTCCAGACAATATTCTCCATAGCTTATAGACGAATTGTCTACTGTGCTATATAAAAACAAGTGTCTTGTGCTTGTTACTCACCTGCCATCTGTACTACTCCTGTCAGCTTGCTGTCAGCCCATGGAGTTGTCTGTAGGCACATTGTTCAATTGTGTCTCTGCCCCACCCACCCATACACCCCCTGAGCTCATTATCATTTCCACGTTCCTTTTCTTCTTAATCATTATGTAAGTTGTTGTTTGACATCTGGCTGTGGCTTCTTTTCATACACCCCTGTGGTGGATTAACTAATGGTAAACTTCGAATCCCCAGCCAAACTGACTCCACGCGGTGCTGAGTGTGGAACGCCCACCTGAGAATTGTTGGCAACAGCATGAATGGAGAACTGGGTCCGTTGATGAAAGGAAGATGGGGCTATTGATTCTCCTGGAGAAACTTGTGATGCTGGTTTTCCACATATGAATTCAGCTCTTCTCATCATCAGAGGAAACAGGTTCCCTGCTGTCCCTGCAGATACCTGTGATTCAGGGGACTCTGGTCTTCACCTTAGGCATCATTTCCTGGCTCCACTGCAAATCCCTCACCCTGCTGACACAGATCCTTCTTTCCATGGGCACAGATTTTCTAGCTTCCACCACTGGCTATTGGGCCTTCCGAGTGCAGATCCTTGATACCAACTTGCATGAGATACTGTTATAGGCGCTAGGCCTCTAGCTGGACTCTTAGAAGACATTGCCATGTGTTCTATGTCTTAGTTGGCCTCATGCAAGACAATGCCATGGGATCCAGACTCTCAGCTGGATTCTTTGGGTTTCTAGTGCATGGGAAGAGCCCTTGCACCCTTCTGAACTTGACATTTTGGATAAATATTATAAAACAACCCTATGTGTTGTTAGTTATGTATCCAATATTAAATCCATTCCCATGCAAACTATGACTACAATAGCCTCAGAATTCTTCTTGTCTCCCTGGGAACATACAGGGTATTTTACACTGTTGTACAAAAACGACTTTAGCTTGAAGAGGAAGTAAGCCAGCAATCCACAGACTTTCTCTGTCACTCTCTGCATGGCAAGGTGGCCAGCAACCAGATGGATGACAGTTCGAAGTATGCAGTATGAATCCAGTTCATTAGAAACCATGCTGAAAGAATTCTTAGCCTTGCTTTGTAATCAGTTTTGAGACTGAATAGCTTGTCCTCTTACAGCAAGCCAGTATTCACCTGCATGCATATGTGTTGCTTTGGAAATGCTAGTAACCTTTTTCAAAGGTATGCATTTGTGTTTTCCAAGGGCAAGGGCTGTATCTCCTCCCTTCTTTCTTTTAAAAGATTCCCTGTGGCACCTGATAAGAGGTGCACATTGGTACATGCTCAGTAAATTGTGCCTATCTCTTCTTCCTTTGAACATCCATCAGGCACCCACATAGTCCTGGGCCAGAGGCCTTTGCAGAGGATTGATTATACACAAGCTTTGATCCTAAGGATTTTATACAGGCAAAAAGAGAGTAAACTCTCAGACAACTCAGATTTAGACCAACAGGAAAAGTGCACCATTAGCCACACACAATATTGTATAGAGTGTCTATGCTCCACAAAGCCTTGCTCAGGACAGAAAGCAAGCCAGGACTCTTGTGAGCGCAGCTGTGGAGTCAGACATGAGTTTGAATAAACACTGTAATCTTTTGTAAGTAATCTAACCTCACTGTTTCGATCTTATCTTCCATAATGTAGTAATAACTTTAAAAAGCTGATAGCTTGTGTGATCTGTTGCACTTGTAAATACCATGCTTGTCTCCTGGTTTTGTTTTGAGTTGGATTAGAGTCCAAAATAAAGAGATTTTAAAAAGGAATATGAAATATTAATATTGTTGCTATTAAAGAGTGACAGGTTATAGCAAAGGAGACTCCAAGACTAGTTACATAACCACAGGCATCCTCCATTCAGAAAAGACTGGTGCAAACATATCTGTCTAGTGATTCTCCCAAGGGGAAAAGGCAGAGGAGAAATATGCCATCCACATTTATAGGCAGCAAGAGGTTGCCATCCTCTTCCTCAAGGAGGGCGTATGTCCAGGTTACTTCAGCTGTTTTGCACAGTGAGCTGCTTTTATAGGAAGACACGTGAAGAAGCCTTAGGCAGTACAGTGGATGTGGCCGTTGGCCATGTAGGACTCCACAGTTGTTAAATTTCATATTAATAAGCTTATTTTATAAATAGTGACAGTTGAGTTTACCATTCATTACAATGAGCCTTCTGGTGCTTCTTCAGTGTTTTGGGAATTATGCTTCACATCTGGAAAAAAATATAAGTCCGTTTCTTCTTTAATATTCTGTAATGGAGAACTCTAGTTGAAGTGGACTTTTCCCTTTTCTGTATTTGTGACTATGGATCAAGCACCCTGGATCTTTTCTAGGAAACTAAGCAGGGGCATGTATGTATGTTTGTATGTATGTTATGACTGGCTCAGCCTGCCCTGGGTGTGGGGCTGGCACACCATGTGGTGCCAGGGTTCAAACCACAGTCCCTTCAACAGGGGCTTTTTATGACTGTCTTCTCACTGGTTTTTATCTCTCTTTGTAGTGCAAGTTGGAGTTCCATGGCTGCTCTACTGGCAAAAGCCTCAGCATTCTCTGTGATGGGCCCTGTCCTTGCATCCCAGAACCAGAGCCACCAAAACACAAGGCAGAAAAGAATGGTGAGTGGAGATTTTAAGAGACACTCCTAAAAGAGATATGATGGTCAGGTATGGTGCATCAAGCTTTATCCTAGATGCTGGGAACCTAGCATTCAACTTAGCTATTCATGCTCATGTTGGGGAAATGGGCTAACTTGGATCCTAAACTATGTTGCTTTCCGCTACTACTGAAGAAAGAAGGAAGAGCTGAGTCATTGAAAATCATTCTGTTCACTTGGGAGACTAAGGTGGGAGGATCAGTGTGAGTTCGAGACCAGCCTGGGCTATAAAAGTAAGCTCCAAAAAATAAATAAATAAATAAATAAATAAATAAAATAAAAATAAAAATAAAAATAAAAGTAAGCTCCAGGCCAGCCTGAATTGCATAGTGAGACCCTGTCTCAAAAGAGAGAGAGAGAGAGAGAAAGAAAGATAGATAAATAGATAGATAGATAGATAGATAGATAGATAGATAGATAGATAGAAAGAATTCTTTCCAGGTAAAAGAATTCTATTAGACCAGGTTATCCTCTATGATCTCTTAGAGGTCAAATTTGCTATGATATGGAGGGACAGGATTTTTAGCATCTAAGACCAGGCTCTATCCTGGGGTAAATCTTAAGTCTTTCTAATCTCTCAGATCCTTTGAACTTCTCAAGGTCAAATGATGAAATAGAGAATCCAGAGATACCACAACAGTGGAGTTTTCTCCCCTAAAGCATTGCTTCATCAATATATTCTGCTTAGAGTTCAGCACAAACCCAAGGGATAGATGAAAGAGAATATCTCCCCAGGGGCTGCTCTTTTCCCTCTAGGGTTTAGAGAGGCAGGAAAACTTGGGCCTGTTTGGATGTATTCATGATGGAGATAAGAATGATGTCCCATAGGCCTTGAACCTAAATCACTGTTAATAAGGTGCAAGGTGGATATTTGAATTAGCCTTCTGTGGAACTGGGCTTTCTCAGTCATGAAAAGCTGTTCTATGAAATATATTGTGTGTTTATTTGTATGTGTGCGTGAGTATTTGTACTCATGTCTTCTAAAGCTGGCAGTCACTGGTAGAGGAGAGAACAGGGTGAGAAGACACTTTCTTGTGTTATCATAGGCAATGTAGTCTTTTTCAAATATCAAAAGATGAAGCCTTCAAATCTAAGTTTCTTTATGATGATTTAGGGAATCGTGTCTGTAGGTCTTCAGGAGGTCTAACTCAGAATGTAGATAGACAGATTAAGTCATAAAGCACTATGGTCACACATCATCTCCTAAGGTTATTTCTGACTTCCAAAAAAGCTCGTCACACTGCTTTTGGATCTGACTCATTCATATGGTTAGAGTAAGAAGAATTAATTAACATATATAATCTTCCTTTTGCTGTGGTCTAGTCAGAAAATCCAAAACCATGTGATGTTAATTAACTCCATTGTCTAGAAAATTAACTTCTGTCTGGAAATTTTTTGAAGGGTCTTCTTAGGAAATTTCAGTAGGCTTTATATTCCTTTTTACCTTTATCTAGTCTATTCTGAGGCTAGGAAACCAAATCAAGAAAACGAAATCAGATATTTTTTCCTGAATTATCTATTGATGAAGGTAATAGTTCCCTTCATGGCCATCTACACATGTTAAGGATTCTCTGCTTGCTGTAGTTATTTCAAGGGGCTTTCTGCTTCTCCAGTTGAATAATCCTCATTTCTACATGGTGGTCTTTGTACATAACTAAATGAAGCTGACTCTCAAATATGACACTCTGAGAATGGCCCTGACAGTACTGCTTTGTGCAGTTATTCACTGACAACAATTCAAATGCATTCTTATCAAGCCTATGTAAGTAAAAACATTGCTATTAAACATAGACTCAGTCCTGAAACATAATTGAGAACAATATGCCATTTTGAATGTTCCAAGATATTTGCAGCAATATAGACAAAGTTAATTGTAATATTGGAGGAAGGAAAAAGCATTATCCTACCACACAAGAAAAGAGAACATAAAAAAATAATGCCAGCAACATTCTGAAACAGGCAAAATTGTATTTCCTCATCAATTCCTTCAGTCCCCTAGACTCATTTTTTATCCCACTAAATCCTGAGCCTGTAATTTTGCTTTCAAAAAGTTGTCTACCTCTGGACTCAAAACAACTTCAGAAATCCTTGCTTAGTCTTTAATTTGAACATTGCTTAGGCTTCTTAGGAAGCAGCACCTTGGAAGCCTGGTGGCCAATGAGCCTGTCACCTCAAGTATCGGTGAATTTTTTTTTCCTATGACCTTCTGAGAAAGACATTCTTTGTTTGAAATGTAAATTCCAGCTGTGATGTAGGGAACTGTTTTTGTTTGAGCTTGAAGAGAAGCAGAATTTACCTAGTGAGGGTGAGAGAGGGTGGCTCTAGCTAATTCGTGACAGCATCCCCACAGAGTGTTAATGGAGGACAGCAGAGTCCCCTATAGGAGGTAATGTTTAACTACTTAACATGGATTTGATGAGGCTTCCCTGGAGAATAGGGAAATGTTGTGGGCAGTGAGGGCTTTGACGATTCCCCAGGGTGACCATGTGAAATGAAACACTTAAATTAATAATGCTTTACTTCAATAAATTTGATCAAGGGAAGGCTGACCTTTTTCTGTGACTTGACAGTTGTTTCCATGTAGCTGATAAGGACTGAACTGTGCCTGTGACATCTGGAATGAAGAGGAGGGAATGGATCCAAGGGAGAGCTCAGTAGAGAAATGAAAGCAGTCTTCAGTTGATAGCATAGCTGTAGGTGGAGGGAGGGCAGAGGAAAAGAAGCATAAAACTTACCTTCCTTATCTGTCAGTAGTCCTCTCTTAAAGCTGCTTCAGGCCAGTCTGGGCAACTTCATGAGACCCTGTCTCAAAATAAAAAGATTTGTGGGTATAGCCTAATGCTCCTGGGGCATAGACTCCAGGACTGGAAAAAAATAGTGGTAATATTAGTATTAATTCTCAATATTACTTTAATTTTGGACCCCAGTTATATCTGATGATGAAAGGTTCATGGAGTCTCTTCCAGGTAAATTCTGTGAAATCAGAGCTGTATCTCCACCCTAGGAAGCAGGGGGATATGTGGGCTTCTGAGCTGCAGGGCCAGTGGGAGGCAGTTCCTGGAGGTGGCTGTCCTTCTTTGGCATCTGTCACTTCTGTGGTGTTCTTGCCATCTTTAGTTAGTTGGTATCTTAGTTATTTTCCCATTACTCATGGAAATCTACCAGTTAAAAGAGGAAAACCTTACAGTTCACAATGTCTAAAACTTTTAGTTCATAGTAGTATGGTTTCTCAAACCAGGACAGCATGGCAGAGGTATCACAGAGGAGAACTGGTCCATGACCAGGCAGACAGGAAACAGCAAGGATTCTTTTCTGTCCCTTTATGTTCCATTCAGGCTATAAACCTATGGATTGGTACTACCCACACCCAGGGTGCGGTTTCTTTCATCCACACCCAGAACTATGATAAACCGGTTTAGCTCACATACAGACTTATTCCCAGTATCATAACCCCTAATCAAGTATCACACATCCATAATCCAGACACCTTCCCAAAGCTCCACCTCCTAAGAGTGTATGAAATTCTAGGGAGATCATTACATAATAAACTGTAAACCAAGGGCCAACAGTATAGCTCAGTGGACTAAGAGCTTTCTTAGGGAAGCGCACGGGCTAGGGTTTGATTCCTGCCCCTGCCTGTTGTGCCAGCTCCTCTCCCAGGCATGCTGAGCTGGTGATGGAGTCCAGGAGTGTTAGCAAAAGACAGGTCTTCTTTAATGCTGAGATTCACTTCTTTCCTTAGTTTTCCACTGTGTCCTTCTAGCATGGGGCCAGAATTAGATCAGAGGAAGACAGACCATTTCATGGGAGCGCACCTGATTTTACCTGTTCCTCTTCCTTCAGAGTCTCACTTCATGCAGCCCCAGTGTTGGTCAACACCAAGTAAGAATATGCATGGCATGGGAGCACAGGGCCTAATTCTCACTTTATTTTAGTGTTCTGCTTTTTGCTAGCCTTTGGTCTTTGAGATAAAACATTCTCAGCTCTTACAAAATCAGAAGTCTCTTGTATCTGCTTTAAGTTTCAGTGGCATTGTTTGAAAGTGAAAACTAAGTGGTTGATTTTTAAAAATCTGGTATCTCTTCTTTGATGTGTCCCCTAAAGACTCAGTAGAGGATGGGTCCATCCTTTTAATACTTCTATTAAAAGTATTAAAGTATATTTCCTCATGATTAGGGAACACAACTTAAATTGTCTTATCACTCTGATCTTAAAAAATCAAACCAGTCCTCAAGACATAAAGTGATGATTATCCAAGACACAAAACCAAAAGTTCAAAAGAGGGAGTTGAGGGATTGTAGTGGCAGCTCAAAGATAGAACATACGTGTGAGGTCCTAGTTTTGATCCACTGCATCAGAAGAAAATAAAGGTACAATGCAATGTATGTATGAATATATATGTACTAACCCTGAGTTTCACACATTTTCCTAGGTTTTCCCAGTATGACCTTTCCCAGTCTTACTTGGTATTTTCTCCACCTCAAAATCCAGGGTGTTCAGGCAGTCACTCTTCAGATAGAACTTTAGTTCCTAGTGCCAAGATATTGCTGCTGTTTTACCTTCATTTCTCAGGAAAGGCTTGATTCTAGACAGTGATGGTAAAAAAAATATCTCAGAAGAAGATAGAGTTCTTAAAATAAGAGGCTTTGACATACATTTTTCAACTACCCAGTGTTCATTTTCTAAGCCCAAGATTTTTCCACCTTGCTACTTTCCCCTTTTTCAAGAGACAAACCTTCCCTCTTGACTGAGCTGGACAACCTCGTAATTTGAAGAGTTTTTTTTTTTTTTTTGTCTTTTTGAGACAGGGTCTCACTATGCAGTTCAGGATGACCTTGAGCTCATTTCTGTAGCCCAGGCTGGTCTTAAACTCACACTGATCCTCTTGCCTCAGCTCCCAAGTGCTGGGATTACAGGCATACACCACCATGCCTGGCTGAAGAAGGGTTTTCAGCTTCCTCAGATTCAAAAGAGAATGCTATAGAGCTTGAGTATTCTGTTAAATAAGGGTCTTTCTTCTTCTCTGTGTCATGGTGTCAAAGGTCTCCTCTGTTCCTTGAGGGTACTGAAAACTTTTCCCATAAAGCTCAAGGAAAAGTCATGTATGGACCCTCAGACCTTTTCCATTTTCTCCCACATTTTTATATTTTACCACGTGAGAATATATTTGTAGGAAGCGTTTGACCACAGTGATGTACCAGAAGAGAACACTGGGGGCCCACAGAGAGACAAAACCTTGCCTAGGTTAATGAACTTCCAGCAAACTGCACAACCCTGGGTTCATCTCACTGTTGGTCTAGTGTGTTTGTTGCCACTCCATATACCACCTCTGGTGACACTTGTTTCAACCCTCTGTCTGAAGCTGATAAAAGATTTGTGTAATAGAAGTTAAGTTTGAGTTTTCCTGGACCTGAAGTCATTTGGCAAAATCAGTGTCAGCTGTGAGAGGTGATGCCCATGTGTTGATAGGGCCAGAAAGGTTTTGAATGACACTCTACACAGCTGGTGCCACCACCAGTTCACCTCTATTTTTAGAGGAGAAGACTGAGAGAACAGAGTTCTCTTAAAGGTCAGATATTTCCTTCTTTCTGTTAGCACAGATTAGCTTTTAGAGAAAGGATGTTGGTCCAGGAAAATACCCTAAGGAATCCTGGGGAGGAGAACAGGTACCCTTTTATGGCTGGACATGTGAGGAGAGCCATATCAATCCATTTGGTTGAGGAAGACGAAAAATTGTGCCTTTTTGCTGCCTAGTTCCCTGAAGAGGAAGTAACAACTTATCTCCAGCTGAGAGGTTTGGAACAGTAGAAAAACCATCTACTGAGAGAAGTGATTTTCTTCTCTCAAATGGTATTTTCAACCAAAGGGCTAGATTCCAGGGGAAGAAAGTCTTAAGTTGACAGACGGTTGTCTAATTCTATTACTTATCACGAGAGGAGTTGAGAAAATGTGTTTAAATGGGAACAGCAGAACGTGCAAAAGAGAGAGGGTAAAAAGTTCCTACCAGCTGTAATGTTGGAATAAGAAAAATACTGAGTCACTCCTGCTACAGAGGCTCCTGGAAAAATGGTGATTTATCTTGGCATGCAGGACAGAATATTTTCCTTTAAAATCTATTGTGTAATAGGATGAAGGCCTGAGGCTCCCAAACCTGCAATGTAAAAGAAGTTTGTATTAACCTTTCTATACCCATTTAGCTTTAGTCACCTTATTTTTCAGCACTACATTATAGTCAAGAATTAAATGCATAGAGGAGCATTTAATTTTTAGGGACTTGTTATTCTAAATGTCATGATCTTAAAAAAAAAAAATAAAAAACCTTGAGAATTAAATTGGCAGCTGCATTAAAAAGAAAAGTTTATTTGTCAGGACTAGGGAGTAAGTGTTCACTGTGGCTTTGATCTCCGACTCTCCTAGTGCTGTGAGATTATGGCAGCGTAAGGTAAAAACCATAGGTTCTCCTGGTTTTTCAGAAGTCTATTTGGCAGTAGCTGTCAAGAGAGAGCTAAAAGTTAAAAGAAAAGGAGAAATCTGAGGAACATGGTAGCCAAGGTCATAACTAAAGTGCAGCAGAGATAGAGGTTTGTGCTAAAAATTAATGGTTTTGATAGTTTGCCCAAACACATTCTTCTTTTGGCTGTACCTTTAGAAACTTTAAAAATTAAGAAAAGTTTCCAATTTAGGTGCATACAAATCCAAACACTGGCAGCAGTGTTAACATTCCAAGTTTTCTGTGATACTCTTCTGATTATTTTTATACATATATTGACATTTTTAAACTTTACTCATCCAACATTGAGATTATATTCTGCATAAATTATGTATCCTGACTTTTATGTATCATAGTTGTTTTCATATACATGAGATACAAGAAAGATACAAGACATCCAAATGACATATTATAAACTCGAACCTACTAGACATCTGATAATACCGAGTTTGTGTTCCCCAAAACTGAAGAATGAATTCTAAGGCACAAAGGAGGTTAAAAGTAGGAAATGTTTATGGAGGAGGAATACAGCATTGGGGGGAATAATGGGCCCAGAGTGGGTGGCTCAGAACCCTGCTTTTTGGGGAAATTTTATAGAACACAACCACATGAGTACAGGTTGGCTTAAAGCTATGATCAATCAATAAGATTGTAAGGCCAGCCTCTTAGAAACTATTAATCCAAATCAAGAAAAAAGTTACATAGCAAGAGTACCTGGAAAGAACAAAGAGCTTCTCAAGAAGTCATGAGTCGAGGGTCCTGGTCACCCACTGAGCTGATGGATGCCATCTAGACTTTATTAGACCAGCTGTTACCTCTTATCTTCATCCTGGCCATTCTGTTTTTATCTTGAGGCCTGGCTTCCAACAAATGCAACTTTGGCCACAGTGGTCATGAGTTGTACTTTGCACTCTCCTCCTTGAGGTCCTGGCCCTCTTTGCAATACTTCTACTGAACTTAGCTGTCAGTAATACCTCCACAGATTAGTTCTTCCCCCACAACACCAATGTGCCACCAGTCCTTCTGTCTCCACTGTGCCCTTCTTGACCTCCAGCCCTAACCAGGAATGACAACTCTGTATGCCATGGGGATGTACATAGATGTGGCAAGCTTAATGTGTGCAGAAGTAAATGTTCAGTCTTCTCCTCGAATCTTCTCTTTTTCCTGTAGTGGATTTGTGATCTTAACTCACAGCAACCCAATTTTCTACTTGCTGAAGTCAAAAAGCCCTCCTTTTCTCTCACACATATCTCAAAAACCCTATCTGCTCTACTGACAGCTCTACTTTCAAATATATTTTCAAATCTATCCACTTCTTATCATCTCTGTTGGGATCATCCTAGAGGATTAAGACATCTTCACCTTCTGTTTTAAAAGCTTCCTACTTTCTCTCTTTGCCCCTATTTTCTCTTTGGAACATAGCAGTCCTGCTGTTTCTGCACAGCCTCAGTCAGATCATGCAATCCCTTGGTGCAGACTCTCCAAGCACTTCCCATCCTAGCTACATTTAAGTGGAAAAGCTAATGACTTTACAGTGACCTGTGACACCCTATATGATCAGCTCCTACACTGTTCTCCATCCTGCTCCTGACCCCCTTGTTCACTCAGCTGCAGGTGCCACACCTTCATGGGGCCTGCATGCATGCCCTTCTTGCTACTGCCCCTTGCACCTGGACCATCTCTGCGAGATATCCCCATATGCACCCTCTCAACAACCTTTTAAAATCTTTGGACAGATGTCACCTCCTCAGGGATCCTTCCCCTACACATTCTGCCCACTCTTCCTACTTCATTTCTCTTTTTCTTTTTTTTCTTCCTATTTCATTTTTCTCAATACCATTTATCACCTTGTGATATGTCAGTTTGCTTATATATGCCGTTTATTGTCTGTCTTACTCCACAAGCATGGAAATTACATGGGGATTACTTTGTCTGCAAGCTGAAAAGTTCTCAGATGTTTAAATCTATTCTTTTTAAAAGTTTGCCCTTCATACATATGCAGCATGATTTACAATGTCAAAAATAGTAAAACAGTATTACAAGATAATCCATATAAGGTGCTTATTGTTTGAAACATGCTAGGCACATGCTTAACTTCTTTAACAACCAAATGATATCATCTCTTCTGCTCATGAGAAAATTTGAGATCAGTACAGTGCCACAGATAACACATGTTGCAGCAGAAGTCTGACAGTGGGTTTTGTTGTTGTTGTTTGTTTTTTACAACTTGTGCTCTTACTCTCACACTTTACTGTGTTCTTCTCCTAAACCAAAGGCCCAGTGAATGGGCAGGCTTCTTTTGGGAAGAGGAAAAAAAATGCAACAGACCACACATACAACACCTACACCAGCACAGTTTAGAACTAACCTGAACTGAGCTTCCAGTAGTCAGTGAATATAGCCATTTACTGATATGGCAGCCCTCACCACTGGTACAGTTTTTCCAAGATGAGAGTTAATATCCTCACCCATTCTCTCTTCTTTCTCTCTGTAAGTATACTCAGCTCTGTGAAGTTATCAGAACCCTGGCACAGGCTCATTGTTCACCACCATGCTATGCTTTTCCGATAGCCACAGTTTCCAACTTAGCGTTTTATAGATAAAAAAATTCATTTATAATCTTTCCAAAAGTCAATTGTTCTTCCGCTGCCCTATCTATTGCTATGGAAAGAAAAAGAGGCAGCACTGCAATATAAAATAAATTGAAATTATAGTTTGAAGAAAGCAAATGGCTACAACCCTACCAGGCAGGCTGCTTACTAAAACGTTGGGAGGCAAGAGCTGAAGTGGAGCTAGGTCTTTGACAACGGGGGGGGGGGGGGCCCTGCCTGATGAGGACTGAATGAGCTTAGAGTTTACAAGATAAGGTTGTTTGATTACCAGCATCCTCACCCCCACCATCATCACCAACTGCACAGTGTCCATGTCCCTTGCCTACAGAGTACCTGTGTATGACTGTGCTGAAGATGACAACAAGGATGCTGATGATTTTGTTTGAAAACCCAAAGTGAAAATTACACATGAAACAGGAAGAAATGTCACTTTCATTTGAGGAGTACAGAGCTACGCTAGATAAAGCCCAGGATAAAGATTTGAATGAGTATATAGTGACAGATATTCAGCTTGGTTGCGATTATAGCCAGATAAAAACAAACCAAGTACCAAAATCCATCCAGTCTGAAGAGACTATGGAAGAGAGTTCAGATCCATGCATCTACTGTGATGGAGCAATTAGGGTACAGTTCTTCTTGTTGCAGAAAGTTAGCCCACATGGAGACATACTTTCAGAACCATTTATAGAAAGTTCTAGAAAATTGAAGCATGGTGGTCCTGAGACAGGACACTATGGGATCAAAAAATGCACAAACTCCACTCTTCAGTTCCCCCACTGATGCAATCAGAAATCTCTTATCTTTCATATCTGGCTGCTTTTTTCAATATAGAAAGATCTGTTTTTTTCAATATAGAAAGATCTTATAAGGAACAAATTGAACCTTCATGGTGAATATCATCTTTGGGATACATCAAAGGTAGTTACATGGATCTGTCCCCTACAGCCCCAGTGAGAGGATGGTGGTTTCCTGGATGTAACTGTGTTTGACCCATGCTGAGGTCCTCATGCTGGCTGTTGTCACCAGGGCACATGTGGCAGAAAGATGAGGCAGACAACTAAGCCCATCCTCCAGGCCCTGTGCTAGAAAGCATGAGCGTAGCCTCAGCTTTTGAAACTGCACAGGCAAGGGATGCTCAGGTGGTGAAGGCTGAGTAAATATCAAACATCAGAAAGTTAGCACTGACCCAACAAGGTTTCATCAGGATTCTTGACATATCTTGGTGTATAACACCAAGAAATATTCCAAACAGCGACTTTTCAAAATTGCTTTAAGCTCAGTTAAAAAAGAAAATCAAACAAGCAAAAAACTCCCCACTCCTTTTAAAATAGCAGCTACTCAATCCTATGTAACAACTACCCTGAAGGTGTTGCTGAAGCCAAAGAAGCTTGGGTCCCCATCTTTGATCTCTCTACTCACTAGCATTTAATAATTTCTGTTCTAAGCCAGGCTGCCCACCATGGAATTTGCAGAGCTTCGTTGTGAAAGCCTGGAGGAATGGCACCATGTTCCCAAATATACATGGCCTGGACTGTATCCAGATCCTGGTCTGTGGCCTCATTCCTTCAGGGAAGGAATCATGCTTCCAAAATGTGGAATGTGTACCTCACACAGGCTCCCCAGCACCAACATGTGGTGCTGATAAGTGGCTACTGGAGGACTTCTTTGCCTGGTTGGCTCCTATCTGATATATATACCTCATAGTCTGTCCTCTACCTGAGTCTTCAACTCTGGCTTTCCTTGTCCACTGTTCACCACTGTGAGCATTGTGCCTAGTGCACCATATGGTACAGAGTATGCTGACTTCATGGTAGTAGAGTGAATTCTCTGAAGGAATGCACAACCTCCTGCTGTTCAGAAGCATGTATGCCTGAGTATTGTGGTCCCGGTCTTTGGGAAGACTGAGTACTGTAGGTTAATTGGGTGCTTAGTGCAAAAGTCACATTGTTCAGTCCAGAAACACACATATTTTCCTTACATGCACAAGTTATTCTGGGCTCGACTTCGGGCTAGCACGTAATTCTGTGTGTGTGTGTGTGTGTGTGTGTGTGCGTGTGTGTGTGTATGCATGCATGCGTGCGTGCGTGCGTGTGTGGCTCCTCTGGACTAGAACAGAAACTGTCTCCCCCTCAAATAAAAGAAATAAAGAAACAAACTGTCACCCAAGTCAGGTCTAGATGGATCAGCTTTGTCCCTGCATCCTGCTTCCCTGGCTTAGGAAAAGGTATCAAGGTGTTACAGAAAAAAACTTTTTTTTTTTTTTCTGTATTTAGTACAGGATCTACAGGATCTCACTACATAGATTAGACTTGTAGTGATCCTCCTGTTTTCAGCCTCCCAAGTGCCACCATGTCCAGTCTCAGTTGCCATCTCAGCATGCCCCATGGGTAGGGCATGGATCAAACCCCAGCCACTGTGCTCTGCCTAAGAAGGCACTTTAGTCCACTGAGCTATCAGGCTGGCCAAGAAAATATTTTCACCTTGATTGAAGATATGTAGCATCCTTTGCAACATGCTGTTCAGTGTTTCCTTGGGTTTTTGTGAGAATACAGAGAACATTTCTAGATAAATGAAGAAGTATCTGGAGATTTTAAGTTTAATCTCATTTGAGTTAAAGATTTTGGTCCAAGAGTTTTACATAGCTCTGTGTCGTGATAGACTCAAACCCAGATAACAGTGTGCTTGTAGGAAACTTGCCTTTTCATGAAAAATATAGTGAAATACAATAATATTCATATGCTACTTCCTGGGCCTTACTTTTGAATACCTTTGAGCTCTACTAAATATTTAGAGTTTGGCTCAATATCTCAAAGCATTTTATCCATCTAAAATTCAGTGCAATAATTGAGTCTGTGGTATCAGAAATATATATCCATCCATCCACCCATCCATCCATCCATCCATCCATCCATCCATCCTTGCAGCATTTCTTGAGTACACAATCTGTGCCCAGGTCCTGCACTGTTCTCTACGGGGTAACAAGAACTCTCAACACTCAGTGCATGTGTTGCTTTTAGTCTAAATGTGGAACTCACTTATGTCTGAAGGTCACCTTTATTTAGAGCTGAGATGCTTCCAAACCTTTGTAGAGCTGGGCTTATAAGCCTAGGACCCCCAGGGCTTTTCTCTCAGTGTGTTTTTGTTTTATTGCTTTCTGCGTACTTTGCCATAATTTTGACCTGCTTTCCTTGTAGCGCCTGTGATTAGACTTCATTTCACACAGTTGAGGAAGAAAATTTGAAAAATATAGGCAATACTGTTATGTTTTGGAGCCTCTGATACACTGGAACCCTTTAGATTGTGACCTCCTTGAGATTTTTGTCTAAGTCACCTTTATTTTTCTAGCATAGGATTTACTGAGTACATGGATACAAGCTTTTAAAAAATGTTATTGTTACATATTTTCAGTATGTAATGATTACTTTCATCACTCGGAGGCTGTACATGTCCTGAGCACATTTCAAGATTTTTTTTAGATTCCTTCAGCCTCCCGCCATCCCTCCATCTCTTAGTTTCTTTCCCTGTTGATTTGTAACATCTGTTTTGCACTTAATTAGAGTAACAAACAAATAAATAAATAATACATATACACACACACACACATACATACATACAGATTAAATCTAGTATCTTTCTACTCCCTGTCATGAATTACTGTTTGTTTATTCTATGTATGATGGGGACCAACCTGTTTCTGGGTCTACTTAGACTGCTGATTATGCTGGCATCTAAACTTTTTTTCTATAAGTGAGCAGTTTGTCCTCTTGGTCTGGCACACACTGCCTCTGTGTTCCACAGGAAGATTACACTTCACCCAACCTCCTATCAGTCTGTAAGTATGTGTCCTTTGGCTTCAAGCCAATGCATTTGTACTTTGCCATCATTTGCCATTTTCCCACTCCCATCCAGTTGAGGTTACAGTCTTTTGGTTTAGTTCTGGCCCATGAAGTAAAAGTTAAGTCCTCTGAATATTTCAAAGAAGACCTTTGCTTTCATGACAAACAAGGTGAGGCACAGCAAGTGCTGTCTTTCCACCTTGCAGAGATCTGGGAGGGACTACAGCAGCCCTGTGGTAAACACAGAACTATGACTACAAATTGCTGCTCACGGTGAACCATGCCTGAGCAGAGGAACCTGAGTCCCTGGTATCCCTGCAGAGCACCTCAACTATCATTGTAACTGCCTTTCTGTGAACTTAGGTCACAAAGTCCATTCTCATGAATTTATAGTACTATTAATTGAGCTTTCTGCTATCTACAGGTAAACACATTTTCTAACTGACGGAGAATGCAGCACCTTTAAAGACCATTTTCTTATTCATAATATTGGTGTGAGACCAGAAGTTTCCAAAAAGTCAGGGTCAATGGCAGCTTGGTTTCTAGGGATGGGGGAGACGGGGGATGTCTCAATGACATTGCTCAGATTATCATGAGAAATGTGAGTATTCTGGAAATATCTAGTTTCTAGAACTAAATTGTGACCATTAAGTCTAATATGTCAGCTTCATTGGGTTAAGAAATGCCTAGTATATTAGTAGAGCATGCCCCTGAGTTTCTGGTAGGACATAGAGGCAAGGTCTTAGATACAATGTTTCATCTTTAACTTGTTTGTCTCCATTTCTGTTCTCTTCCTTTGCTTCCTAGCCACTATGTAAGTTTTGCTGTGTTGCACCTTTCTGTAATGGTATTCCTGCCTTGGAACCAGCTGATTATGGACTGAATACCCTAAAACCATGAATTAAATTAAGTCTTTCATTAAATTCCGAGTATCAAGTATTTTGTACAGCAACAGATAGTTAACACATACATGGATGGATTTAGGATGATTTGTAGTATCTGATGTGTAAATATGACTATGTGCCTAGCATTCCTCACCCCAGAGAAGGACTGTTGACAAAGGAACAAAGAGAATGCGATAGTGTGCAAAACAGCAAGACAGATTGAACTAGATCACTGTGTGCATAAAGTTGAACAGTAGACACTGCCCAAGTAGAGAAGGCATGAGCGTATACATGATAGCAGATGCAGGAAAAATTTATACTAGTATTTAAAAAATAGCTATACATGTTAGACATTTTAACATTTAAAATACCACATCAAAGATCACTCTTAAAGATTACCCAGTGTCCTGGGATGAATATAATCACACACTATTTTAGAATCTTTATTATTGGCTTAATCATAATTATATTGTTATGTCATCAATTATTACTGAAAATTTGTATTTTAATGGCTTCAAGGCACTTGATTATATAAATAGACTATAATTTTTACCTAGTCTTCTATTAAGAAATATTTGCCTTCTTTCTAATTTTTCATTACTATAAGCATCAATGTTATGACCATTATTATATATTAATTTTGCAGATGTCTTATTCTCATAGGATACGTTCCTTCCAAGAGATTTTTCTGGGTAGAAAGGTCCACATATTGTAAGTTTTTGCTACAAACTGGTAGGATTCTTACCAAAAAAATGGACCATAAGCAATGTATTCAAAATGTTTATTCAGAGAACCTTTGTCAATCTTGGACTCCATAATTTTTTTAATGTTTTCTACTTTGTGGCAAAGTAGGAAAGATAGCTTTAGTAGTTAGGATTTGGTTCAATGAGATATAAACTGAGCACCCAGTGCCCAAAGCAATATTTCAAGCAAAAGGGGGTTGATCTCAGTGCTGGTGAGACAGCTCAGTGGATTAAGCACCTGCCCAGGAAAGCACAGGGACCAGAGTTTGCTTCCTGGCACCATATACCCTGCCCGCCCTGCCCCTGGACATGCTGAGCTGGCCACTGAGACCAGGCCATGGTGGCACATGCTTGTAACACCAGCGCTGAAGGCTAAAAACAGGAGGATCATTAAGAGTCTGAGCTGTGTACTGAGGCCCTATACCAAATACATTTTTTAGAAATAGTATTGTTCTCAAAATTTTCACTTAAACCAAGTCAAGTGGTTAGAAATCCAGGGTTGCTGTGAGTCCTCCAGGGTCCCAGGTACCCTTCATGCTGCTGCTCCACTACATGCAGCATACAGTCCAATGTGTCTGTCTGCTAGAGCTCCACACATTCTTCTGCACGCCAGTCAACAGGAGAAACCTGAAGAGCAAAGAGAATACACACCTTTCTTCCATACACCCACTGGAAATTTGGGTGAAATTTTGCCTAGATTTCAATGAACAGTTCAGTCTGAATTGAGTCTGTTCAAGGGATTATACTTTGATGTTGAGAAATGTAGACTTTTAATCCAGAAAGCAATAAATGAGCTGAAAGTCAAGGTTTCTATTACAAAAAAGTAGTAGAATGGCTCTTGAGTAGTAGAATTAATTATCGGACTCTATCAAATTATGATTGTTCACATTCTTGATTGCTGTGCAGGTTTAACATATGCATGTATGCATGCTGTCTGTAATTCTTTTTTAATTGCCTTATATCCCCTATATACTTTCTCCTGTAGGACACTAATATTTTCCCCACTAGTTTACATGGTAATTCTCTTGCATATTAAGGAAATGATTCTTTCACATATATTCTGCCTTTTTTCCTCTGTTGCCTTTAATGGTGTTTTCTGATAGATTAAAATTTTGAGGTTTTTATCCAGTGGAAGCCACTATACCTTTCTTTTACAGTTTCTGGCTTTGATGTTTGCATAGAAACTGCTTCCTGACTCTGAGACCAGATAAAATATTCACCTGTTTTCATTTTGTTATTTCATGGCTTGAATTTTTCATGTTTGATGCATTAAGCCAGTGGTATTCAAACAAGAAGAAATAGCTATACTGTGAGGCTGTATTTAAAGCTTACATTAAATAATGCCAACCTTGAGACCACAAGCTGTGGCCCAGTTTCCATTCTCTGCCATTATGCTTCACGCTTTAGAAAGTTCTATGCATAAACCACTTGTGGAAGGAAAGCTATAGTGGGAAAATACTGTTTGAACCCATCTAACAGTTTTCATAACATAATATAATAGATGGATCTCTCTTGTTTCAAATAAGCACTTTTTAAACAATGTTTGCTCAATAATTAATCTTATCTAACTAGTTATCTTATTTTTCACATTTTTGCATGGATGTTCTCCCAGATGATATTCAAAATCGTTTTTGAACACTTGAAAAAAATGAGACTTAGATTGCATTTACCAAGTAATTTGAGAGAAATTGATAACTTTATAGTTCAGTTATTGTGTCTGGAAACATGACACATATCTTTATCCAAGTTTCCTCAGGAAGCGTCTGCAGTTTTCTTTCACATTGAATTTGGCTTTCCACTTACATCTGACTAGAGTGTTGATGTTTCTGATTGCTTTTATGAACGAGATCTCTTCCATTTCTGTTGAAATGGTTATTTCATTCAAATAGGATAGCTGGATTCTGATTGGTTTTTTATTTCATCATTTTAAATTTCATGTAGAAAATTGTATCATCCTCAGGATAATGGGCATTTTCATGTTCCTTTTCAACGTGAATGTGAGGAGACGCAGCTGTTTATTCTTACTTTATACCTGCTAGATACTTCTGCTTTTTGTATCCACTTCATCTTCCTGAATGCCCTGTGATGGAGCTACAGATACTTCCATTTTAAAGATGAGAAGATGAACCTGTGAAAATTCAAATTGTTCCAAATCATGTAGGTAGCAAATGGCACAGCCATGGTTTAAATTCAGATCATTCTGATTCCTAATGTAGAGTTCTAAATAGTTCATTCTGCCATCTCCTTGTGTGCTACATTTCTTTTTTGTGTCTCAATGTTTTGATCCCAACTTCTGGGGTGAATCGAGTAATCACACTGCTGTCTTAAGAAGTCTGTGATGTAATGAGTTCAATTTTGTCAGGATGCGACATCGGGGTTATGAAGACCTTGTATATTCTCTTCTGGTTGGTGGGCTGTATTCCTCAGTTTGCACTTGCAGAGTAAGGCTACTCTTTGCTGCCTTTCTTTGGTTAGTCTCTTATTTTTTGTACACAGAGCCCTGTATCCAATAAAATTTCACAAATTCTCAAAGCTGCTATCTCATTGTTTATTTTTCACTTAGACTTTTAATTTTTTAAAGATACAAAATAATAATAGAAGGTACAGCATTAGGAATGATTAAAAATTCAATAATTTTTTTAATAGGAATTCAACAGTTGTGGCTCTACTGCATGTTGTTATATTCAAATTTAGTTGTTTAGGTTGCCAGGTATAAATGTGCAAGATTGGTTTAACGAAAAAAAAAGTTAAAAGAAATTAAAAAGAAAAAACAATAAATGGAAAAAAATTGGAAGCATTAACTGCTGCTTTCAAAAGACCACCCGAAATTGGCAGTATAATTATCCAAACTACCCTGCATCTATACCTTAGTATATCTCTTCCCTTCCTTCTTTTGTCCTTTTGCTTATCCCACTTTTTCTTTGCCATTGAACAAATTCTTTCCTATTACAGTATCTATTGTACCTTTCAGATTTTAATTATTCATTCAGGTTCTTACACTAATGAGATAATGCTTTGTTTGTACCTGTGGATCTGATTTATTTCATTTACCAATATGGTCTCTAGTTGCATCCATTTATTTACAAAAACCTTGAATTTATCTTTTTAAATATCTGAATAACATTCCTCTGTGTAAAAATACCATATCTTTTTTATCCGTTCCTCAGTTGATGGGCATTTGGGTTGTTGGTAGTTGTGCTGCTATAAACATGATACACGTATATTGCTGTGATATCATGATTTCAATTCTTTGGGCTAAAAAAAACAAATCTAGGAGAGGAATAGCTGACTTACATGGCACCTCTAATCCTAGATTTTTGAGGAATCTCCATACTGATTTCCATAATGGTTGTACCATGCACTTTTTATGTTAAATAAACTTTACATTTCTAGAAATTTTGAAAATCATACATGTTTCAGATATTCTCCTGAACATGTCTTTTTCTTATTAATATCTTACATGGGTATGGTATATTTGCCATAATTAATGAGTCAGTATCAATACATTTTAACCAATTAAAAACAGTGTTTTATTGTGGATCTCAGTCTTTATCAAATTTCATTTTTCTATTCCAGGACCCCATGCAGCATACCATATTACTTTTAACCTGGGTGTCTTTATGTTTTTCTCCCACTCTCCTTGTTTTTGTTTATCTTGAAAGTGTTGGATATGGGTTATTTTATAGAATGCTCCTCAGTTGGCCTTTGTTTCATGTTGCTGTCATGATTAGACTGGAATGATGGATTTTGGGAGAGAAAGAATGTATCATATCTGGTAAAGGTTCCATATGTTGTACATAACTTATTGTTGATATGAACCTTTATCATCCAGATGAAATAGAGTGCGTAGGACTCTCCACTCAAGAATTTTCTTCCTCTCCATATCATATTCTTTTAAAGCAAGTTATTATATACAGTTATATCTAAAGAGTCAGGAGTTGATTTTCATCTTCTATGTAGACACTGTAGGCTGTTGAAAGTATTTGGAATTCTGCAGCAGAGATATCTCCCCATTTTCATTATGTATGTATTTATGTCTCTTTATATAAATATGGAGTCATAGGCATTTAATTTGTACTTTAGGCTTTTAGTCCAGTACTAAGATTTTGTTTAATTTGTTCTACTGTTGGCCTTTGGAGGATCTTTCTGTTAGTCCTGTGTTCCTTTGACATACTGTGACCATAGTTTGTTTGACTTGCTTTAAAAAAAATGTTTAATTTCTGGCAGTGTGAAATGCTCTATACTCATTTTGTATATCCTTTATCCCAGGCATAGAATTAGTTATATCTCCAAGGAGTTCTGCTTCATTCTCTTGCAGAATGGCATTCAAAACCAAGATCTAGGCCCTATGTGTGTTCTCTGCTACTAAAAGATCAAAATTCATCAGGATCTATAATTAAGCTAAATATGAGTTCATAGTGATGTCTGTAATCTACTCCAAGGATCATTCTGGCCTCTGTGTGACTCTGTTCAATGTGAGAAACTTCCATCTCGCCATGAGCCATTCATCTACATAATTCTTTAATTCTAGTATTAATTTACAGTGGTATGTTGAACCTTATCACTATGAGAAAGAGCTTTACCAACTACAGTAGTATGTTATGCATATTCTTGTTTTTCTGTATTGTTTTATAGCCTCTGTGCATTTCCAAACTTTTCAACTCAGGTCAGCATCTTCACAACACATTTAGATTATTTGTTCACTGTCTTAGTTATTGGTTTTCATTTCTGAAAGGAAGTACTCAACACCCAAAGTTAAAAGAGAAAAGGTTTATTTCAGCTGACAGTTTGTAGAGTTTTCAGTCTGTAGTTTCTGGGCTCCAAGGCAGTGTGACATGGCTGAGGGGAATCACAGAGGAGAAACTGCATGTGGCGAGCAGGCAGAGGACAACAAACCAGCAATCAGCAGCAATGGCACCAGCAGAAGCAGCAGCAGGCTGCCTTCTTTCTGTCCCCTCTATATTCCATCCATGCTGCAATTTATGGAGTAGTACCATCCATACCCAGGGCGGGACAACCTTAATCTAGCATCACATCTGAAACCTCAGTGCTACACTCTCAATCCCAGCATCATACATTCACTCCTTCAATTTATCTCCCCTCATCCCAGCTAAAACCCCTATTAGTTTATGTTCTCTAATAGTCTTGCTTTTCCTATAACGTCATTTTAAAGACTACATAAATAGAACTATGCATTCTGTAGTCCCTTTATAATGACTTCTTTCACTAAGTTCTATTTATTTTTCATTTATATCTTCTTGTAGCTCAATAATTCATTTCTTCTAATCACTCCTGTGTACTCCATCTTATGGGTGTTTCATTGCTTATGTGCTACTTACTGAAGGACTTTTTTTGGCTAGTTTCAGCAATTCATATTAGCAGGATGTTTTCTCTTGCTTTTATTTTAGACATTATAGCAGATATGTGCTATGTAACACTTTGCTTTATTTTCTGTTAAATATAAGTGATGCTGAGGCTCTTTTCTTGATTATTTTACAACTTATGTGGTAATGTTCCTATTCAGATTTGTGGTACATTTTTATTGAAGTATTTATTTTCTTGTTGTTGAGTATTAAGATTATTTTCTAATATATATATATATATATATATGTGTGTGTGTGTATATATATATATATATATATATATCACAGAGATTCACAATTTCAAAAAATATTTCAAAAAGGTAGGAAATTATCAATGATTATTATATTGCATATTGTTATCATCAAAGTAGTTGCTCAGATTACAAGATTTAGGCAGGCAAAATTAGTCAAACAATATAAGCACAAGCCATTACTTTCAATGAACTAATAGAAATTAGTATAGTTAGATTAGCTTTTATATGATATATATGTGTGTGTGTGTGTGTGTGTGTGTGTGTGTGTGTGTGTGTGTATTTCCCTCCTTTTTCCCTTTCTCCTACATAGTTGTTCTTTCATTTTGAATTTTTTCTTTCACATTCACAATATATATATTCTACATTTTGGATCTTATTTTCTTTTCCGAGTTCTTGCACTAGAGAGACAATATAATCTTTACACATATGAGTCTTAGTCTTTTATGAGTATGGTCCCTAGTTTCACCCATCTGCCTATAAAAGACTTCAGGCTATCTTCTCTTACAGCTGAGTAATACTTCATTGTATTAAAATACTACATCTTTTTGTTTAATCTGTTTCTCAGTTGATGGGCATTTGGATTATTTCCAAGATTAAGCTGACATAAATTGTGCTACCGTAAACATGGATGTGCACATATCACTGTGGGTTAATGTTTTTAATTCTTTTGGGAAAGTACTCAGAAGTGGAATGTCTGGGTTAAACAGGACTTCTAATCCTAGTTTGTTGAGGACTCTTCACACTGATTTCCACAGCAGTTATGCTGTTGTACCAGTCTACACTGCCACTAACAGTAAAGAAGGGTTCCTTTTGTCTCATAGCCACAGCAAATTTTTTATTGGTTGGTTTCTTTTTCTTTTTTTGTCCTTTTTAAAAATATGTTTTAAGATATTTATTTATTTATTTATTTAGTTAGTTAGTTAGTTAGTTAGTTGGGTAGTTGGGTAGTTGGTACAGGATCTCACCACACAGTTTGGTCTTGTAGTGATCCTGCTATCTCAGCCTCCCAAGTGCTGGAATTACAGATATGTGGCACCACACCTGGTTTCAGTGGCTGGTTTGGTGCAGAGCCAACATGGCATGTAGTGCCCATGACTAAACCCAGGTCCTTGCACTTGCCAGACAGGCACTTAGACCTTAGACCTACGAGCTATCGCCTTGGGTCTTTTTTGTCTTTTTGAGACAGAGTCTCACTGTGCAGTTCAGGGAGGCCTTCAGCTCACTTTGTAGCCCAGGCTGATTGCAAATTCATAGCAATGCTCCTGCCTCCACCTCCTGAATACCAGGACCACAGGTATGCACCATCATGTGTGGCTCTGGTTGATTTCTTCTGTTAGCCATCCTTGCTTGGATCAGATAAAATCTCAGTATTGTTTTAATTTGCAATGAATGATCGATAATGTTGAACATTTTTTCATATACTTCTTTGCCATTTGAATTTATTCATCTGAGAAGCATATATCCATCTCAGATGGCCATTTTTGGATTGGGCCTTTGAATTTGGTAGACCTGGATTTTTTCAAATCTTTGTATTTCTAGGTAGAAGTCCTTAGGGACAGTTGGCAAAAATTTTTTCCCAGCTTGTGAGCTTTCTTTTCACTCTGTTGGTGATTTCTTTTGATGTACAAAAAGTTTTTATTAAGATGAGATCCCAGGTGTTGATTCTTTGAAGATGAGCAGCCAGTGTGGGAAAAAATAAGCAGGAACTCAGAAACAAGCCCCTAGTTTGTTTTTCTTCTTGTTTTTCTTCTCTCTTTTTTTTTTTTTTTTTTTTGTTTTTGTTTTGTTTTTGCTGTTGTTGTTCTTCTTCTTCTTCTTTTTTGAGACCAGGTCTCACTATGTAGTTTAGGCTAGCCTCACACAGAAATCCTGCTAGCTCAGCCTCCTGCGACCTGGTATTATAGGCATGACTCAGCACACCCTACTTTTTCCAGCATCATACTCTTAGAAGTATAACATAAAATATTTTCAGAAACAAAATATGTTTAATCCTCAGCCTATTTGCCTATGATTTGTCTTTTTTGGGGGGGTTATCTAGTGATAGCCAAGTACATGGTGGACCTGCCTTTATCTTTTGGTGGCTGCTTGGAAGGACAGTGGTGACAAGTGCCAAAGCTCCTAACTGCATCTGCAGATGGGTGCATGGCCATTGCTATGGGCCATGGTACATCACTATCTCACAGGAGGTAATAAATACCAGTGGTTCCTGAAAGATAGCTGACTCCTAGTACAAATGTTTAATCTGAAAAGATTCTTTTCAGTTCTTTCCAATAATCAATCATTTTGTTGTCCTTAACAGCAAAAATAAATAGATATTTGGTATGAATGAGATTCGTAGTTGAATGAGGGTGAGGCCAAGTTATTTATTTCACACATAAATACAAAAAGCAATTTATGAAATATGTTCTGCTAACACTGTAAATTTCCATGAGTCCCTTTTTGCTCTGGTGATTTCTAGCACACTGGGAATTGGTTGATATCTCAGGAGGTATTCATTTCCTGTGCATTTTGTAGGTCAATATTTGCAGAATTTTTCTCTACCTGCCTTTTCTTGTTCTCAGATTTGCTTGGAAATTGGCCTTTTTGTCTCCTCTCTGCAAGGTATATGCATGCACTATAGTGAATTTTCTAGCCACAGTGTAGTCCTGGGGCAAGGGGCTGTATGCCCAGTGCAGACTGGCAGCAGATGGAGCTCATCAGAATGCATCAGAACAGGGGTCTGAGCCCTCATGAAGTGCTAGTTTCCTGTTAATGCTGTCCTGCCTGCCTCTCTGGGTCTCTGTATGGGCACACTTAGGCTGGAAGCAGATCGGTGCTGAAGATCCTTTTAATTCCAGGCTCAGAGCCCAGTCTGTTGGCATAGTCATGCAGTGGGCACTAGACAGCTGTTGGACACAAGCAGAGCAAGGAATCAAGTACAGGAGGAACGGGATGACAGAACTCCAACTGAGAATCTGGATGTGCATGACAGTTCCACATTAACCTTCTGCAAGCTCTCCTGGAAGGCGGTCTTGGCATCCCAAAGCCAGCAGCTGGTTTTATTACTCTTCAAAGTGAGGGAATAACAAATGGGTTACCTGTGGGCATATTTGATCCTAGCCTAACTAGAGGGCAGCTGGCATGGAAAGGGACCACATTCAAGTAGAGAGCCAACCACCAATACCCTGCAGATACCCAGCATTGCTCCAGGTGCCTGGAATGTTCCTCCAACTGGGCTGTCCTATTTTTTCCTGCAGAGCTTGCACACTGAAGTGGCTCAGCAACACTCCCGGAAGCTAAGGGTTTACAGACCAATGCATGCTGAGGGCTTTAATGCCTGGGCTACTTCTCCCTCTAGGCTGTCATTAGCAAAGATTGCTTGCTGATGGTGTTGGCCCTGTCCATGCGACTATGGAATCTGCTTTATAGATACTCTGGGTTTGGGATAAAGAGCAGAAAGGTGACAGATGAGCGTTTGTAATCTGAATTCCAATTTTCCAATTTGTACATTCTACAAAAGCTAGCATACAAGATGGTATAATAGGAGAAAGTAGTACTGAAATTCCATTACTCAGTGGATCATTAGTATGAGCTTGATGTTGAGGTCTTTAATGATCCTGATCCATGATGTTTTGTCTGCACATAGCTCATGTTTACACCTATTCTCCAAGGCTCTCATTCTAAGCAGACTGGCGTTTCAGAGAAAGCACGTATGGTGGGCAGCAAAGCAGAGTCATGAAAAGTCTGGCTTCTAGATTTAGGCATCTGTGTTCAGTGCAGAAGTCTACCAGGTGGATGATTTCTAGTAAATCCATTACCTGAATTCATATTTCCATTGGAGAATGGTGAAATAACTACCAGTTCCTTCTCATTGGAGTTGTTTCAAAACAAATAAATTACTAGTAGTGGAACTTGTGTATAACATTTTATGTATTATTACTACCAGTACCATCTCTACCATCTACATTTGTAGTAATGGGAAGATAACCACATCATTTCCATGCTATATCATCAGTCTCTTGTGTTAAATCAAAATCAAGAGACCTTTCCTTCTCCCTAAAATATTCAGGAAATATTTGAAGATGCAAATATGCACAGTTTGCTCTTAAGGAGTTCTTACCTTCTAGGGTCAAATATTCTTACATTTAGTGGACTTTAAAGTATAAAACTAAGCAATGCAAGATGTGATTTATAAAAGCAAGGAAACCCAAGTGGCAGTATTCATCTGACCATAAACAACCCTGAAACATAGGTGCTTGGCTCTGTGTTACCAAAATACTGTTTCCACAGAAGTGGGAACAAACCAGAGCAGACAAAACAGCAAACTGCGTCCACTGCAAAGCTCTTTGTGGTTCTTTTGTTTTAACTTACATTACTGTCCCTCCCTCCTCTCCTGTCTGTCTGTCTGTCTTTCTGTCTGTCTGTCTGTCTCTCTCATCTCTTAGTTGTATCCTCTCCTTTCTCCCAGTTGCATGAAAACTTAGCACTGAGATTTCTGCAGGAGTGGAATGAGAGGGAGGAAGACAATGCGTGTTGTCATCTGGTTCTGGCATTGCCATCTCCCTGCATCTTCTTAGCAAATTCCAGCATCTCGTACCCATGGAAGTTCCATGGAACCTGGGAGTGGAGACAGGATTAGAGGTCCAGATTTCCCGGGACACAGTTATGTGTTCACCATCAATCCCAGAGTTTGGTCTCAAGCATGGATCTTGAGTAGCTTCTTATACTATGTTGCCCTCCGTACCAGGAAAGGGAACTTAGTGGAAATTCAGTTCTGCGACTCTAACCTGAAAGCTTCTATTTAATGGCTCCCCAAAACAAGCCCATAAGAGAGCGCTCTACCCCCAGGCAAGAGCATACATGTCCACTTATCCTTGCTACCTACCTTCCCAGAGACAGTTTTCTATTGTATGACAAGTCTGATGTGGCCTTGGCCAGAGATCACTCCTTTCGCAGTCACTAAAATATGCCAATACAGACACTGGTAGCATTCAGCCAATGTTAATGCAACTGGCACCTCTGGGTCACCTCTCCACATTCACCTTGCCTCAGCTCCAAGCATCAGGCATTGGAGTTTCTGAGAGTTCCTTTTCCTCTCTATTTCCATTGTATAACTCCAGAAACTTTTTTTTAGCCCAGGAATTTCTGTGTACTCAAGGGGCAGAGGCCAGAGAAATCTATATATGAGACCCAGAGAGGCTATGAGTGCTGATTTTTTTTCACCATATGCCATTTTATTTTATTTATTTAATTTCATTATTTTATTTTATGGTACCAGGGATTCAACTCAGAACCCTATGCTTGTCTGGCAAACACTTATTCCACTGAGCTATCTCCCTGGCCTGCATGCCCTTTTATTTTTTTTCAATTATTTTATTGTTTAAATTTAACAATGGTTATATTACATATTTTCATCATCAGATCAGTTTAGATTAATACATATAGGTATATAAGATTGATCAAACAATTAAACATTAACCTTTCTAAATCCACATTACTTTTTTTTTTCTTTTTCCCCTTCTTTTCTTTGAAAGTTGATATATTGCATATTGTCCTCACAATCATTCTATAGAGTACAGTGTGTGGGCATGACCCACCTCCCTATTGATGTTGCATAGAAAAAAGAAAGAAAGAAAAAAAAAGGAAAGAATATACTTCTCTTTGGACTAAGAGGAAGCAGATACATA